>DWON01001855.1:0-22700 GCA_018251015.1 Phocides pigmalion okeechobee
TACATCAGGTGGCCTTGATGGCCGTTTTATAAACCTTCATAAAAAAAAAAAATCGAACCAGTTGAATGGCTCGGTCATGGCTAAGCTACAAGCGTTAATCGTGTGTACCCGTTGTAAATGTAAGTTGTAAAATGTAAGGAACATTTTACTATGTACCTGGTACTCAAGATTAACGATTTTTTATTTCTGAATGCCGATATTAGGAGCCAGTTGTATAACCCGTGGTCAAGGTGAAACTTCACCGCAGTTAAGTATGCGGCACATCATGAAATTTATAAATACCGCGCTAATTCGTTTTAAATCAAAATCTATAGTGCAAATCTTATTGGAAGATAAATGTCAATCAATCCTTTCAAATCCACATAAGAAGTCAATAAAGTATTAATTACAAAAGTAATAACATCGCAAATATATGAAAAGTAAAAATTTACTAAAGGACTTACGAAATCACGATTTTGAAGGCAAAACCGGCATTTTTCCAATAATTATGACGTACCTGAAAACAAATGAACAGAATAAAAATTAACTGTTAAAATAAAACCAGCAAATGAACCTCAATAATAATAATTACTAATCTAACACACAATATCTTAAAATTATACCGTACTAGCGACCCGGCCCACCTTCGCTCGGTTAGTACGGTTTATATATATATTTTTCATACATGCATTCTTTAAAAATTAACAATTAGAGACATCTATTTCGAACGACAACTGTATTACTATATTGAATTTAACTATTTAATTTCTCGTCCAATTTACCAAAAAAAAAAACTAGCTGTGCCCGTGACTTCGCCAACGTTTATTTTACATAATTCTAAAATCGTGATACGACCTACGTGTACATGCATCCATTGATTATTTAATTTCTCGCCGAATTAAAAAAAAACTTATTATGCACTAAAACCTGCCTCAGGTGTCACTTTAACGTTGCTGAAGACCTTGAGAAAATCCGTTCAGTTGTTTTGAAGTTTATCATGAACAGACAGACAGGCAAACGCGATAGGGGACTTTGTTTTATAATATGTAAATAGATTATAGATGCTAGTTTGCTATTTCCATCTCATTAAAAATGTGCGTCATTAACAAATCGGATTGAACCAGTGTACGTAGGTCTTCATCACGTGGAAGCGACGCGTGAACACACATCAATCAATGAGATTTACGCATCGCAACACTTCAATAATACAAATGAGATTAGACATACACGCACAGTTATGTAATATCCCTACGTGCGACTGTACGGATTGCTTTAATAATTTATCTGTCTGTATATGCCTTTCTTACAACCAGAAGCCTAGTGGTTAAGATTCTGGCCGGTCATATAAGGATTCCCGGTTAAAGACCGTAACGCGCGCCATTCATTTTACAAAGTTATTATTTAATAACTTGGTAAAGTGATTCCGAAACTGATTCGAATCCGTAGCAGAAACTTGAATTATTGAGATATTTCGGTTTAGCGCTGACAATCATATTAAATATTATATATTTTTTACTGACATTGTAATTATTTAACATAATTAGTGTTAAAAATGGTGTAAACAACAATAACAAATATTAATTTTTAGTTTTGTCCCTAAATAAGTCACAGTATCATCCAGCGGCCCAGTGCGACCTTACCTTAGAAACAGGTCGATTAGCCTGAATCCCTAAATAAGTTAAACTCATATCATAAAGAGACTAAGTGCAATTTTACGTTGCAATACAAATTTAGTGAACACATTGGCGACTAGGTGCTAAAGGTACTGGATATTAGTAAAAGTTTTGTATCCTTACAACGCATACGTAACAACAAAACAACGCTATATGCACCAAATATTTAACATTTCGTAATACTTGCAATTCTCGTATATTATCTCCTGAGTTCTTTCGCAATCAATATATATTTATATTGCAATTGGATAATCATTGTGGAGTATTTCGCGATTTTGCTGTTTACACTTAACGGAATGTCCCGTTATCCGTGGATTTATATGTTTAAGATAATTGTAGAGTTTATCAACTTGTTTTACAATAATCATCAATGGGTAATTCGATAATAATAAAGTTGTACAAGTAAATTTATGTAATAATCTCTGCGAATCTTTATGGTAATGTTTTAGTAAGTGCTACAGTTAGATTATTTTGGGTACGTTAATGTTAAGTGTACAAATCATTTCGCAAATAATGTTGCGTAATTTTATCACGAAGTTAAATATCGAAATTACTTTGCCATTACTCTACTGAAATACATTGCGTCTCCCAAGAACTAATATGGTCGTCATGCTTTCAAGTGTAGTCGGCAATGTTAATTCAACCGAAATACAAGAATTGCTTTACGGCGTAGTTTGAACTTGAATTATTTGAACATGCTCGATATATGGTTTTAATTACGGGGTTCAACCGGGGAGATACTACAACTACCCTCAAGAGCCGTTGTAATTGTTCCTCGGATATTCAATTCTTGTGTTATAATTGAAATGAGGCTGACGACTACATTTGAAAGTGATGCGATTTTCTCAGTCCTCAAGAGTAGCAAAGTATTTAAGCACGACGTGATTTCGCTATTATTTGTTTGAGTATTAACTTTAGGTGGCCTGTAAGCACTTCACTGCTCTCTCCTATAAAAAAAAACTTATTAATCACCATTTTACTATATAACGAGTGTTCACGAATAACGACTTTAAAATTATATTTGCTAGTAACTAAACGGAAACAATTCTAACTTAATCGATTTTCCATAGGGTTTACACTTGACCCACACGAAGTAATCGCTGGGCGTCCACGGCACGTAGCCACTTCCGTTGCCCCGGCGCCGGGCCCGCGGCGCTCGGCTCCGACTTTGTTCTCACGCGTGGGGATGAAATGATACCAATACCAATGAACTATCTATATTTTTACTCGACACCGTATCGGGTATAAAGTATCGTTACCTACTTAGCACGTTATAAAAAGGTATTGGTACTTGTATCGGTAAGCCTTTTTATAGGATTAGAGGGAAAGAAAAAAAATTCTGACATAAAAAATAAACTATTTCTACGTTAGTCTCAACTCGGACGTTTCACTGGATTTCTGAAAGACTTAACAGTAAATATCTCGTTTTAATTTATGATTTTAAAGTAATATCATCGCGGAATTTATGCATTTTGCTATGTAATGGGAACAAGATTAACGATTTTTGATCGCCGATATTTGTAACTTGTTTTAATCAAAATCGATGTTTTAGAACAAAGTTTATAAAAAATCGATTTCGATTGTAGGAACGTTATATAATAGAAGCTTGCTGCGGGCAAAGGTTCCCAATTAACTGTAGCCTTATTTTATTTCATTTGAGAGATACGAAGTCCATACATTAACATTTTATCCCAATAAGAATTTATATCCAATCAATTGCTAGCAATAACTTACACTTGATTAGAGCTACTGTCTAATATTTGATTTAAAGCCATTACAGTTCTTATTACTGAGGTGTAAGATTTATATTCGCTCATCACTGACTTATAATTACTTTTGACATTTTGTCCAACATCATGTTCAGTTCCTTTGAACCTTATGCAACCTACATTTAAAGGTTATTTTCATTTTAATTGACAGTAAAGTCAAAGTTGTTGTTGGAAGCATGGACGCGCATATCTTATGATCTCTGGGTGTACACGGAGTGAATTCATTAGTGTTCGGTAGTCAGTATGTGTGTAAATAGAACGGAAGCTATGTACTTAAGTTAGTGTGACAACCGGCCGGTATACAGTAAACTAATCCGTTTTACAAGCAATAGTTTGTTTGGGATTTGTTAGTAGTAACCGATAAACATGTATCCCCCGTACACCTTGCTTCGAAATGGAGAACGGAAGCTATCTATAGGGCGACTTTATGTTGTTCTTATAACGGAATGAAACAGTTACTTTTACGAGGGTATATAAACTACATATTAAAATAAACGACGGAGCTAGGTACAGTCGGGTCTTATTTTATTTTATTGGAAAACTAACAAGGCGGCAAAATAACAGTTCGCCGGGGTAGTACCTCCGCCACTCCCATAATCCGCTATAAAGTAGGCCTTATATTTCAGCTGGAGAGGTGCAGAAGCCGTCTATACCTACAAGCTAGCTACCACCTCAGTCTTCAAGTGTTACAATGCATGTATACACGAAGTCAAACAGGTCTTTAGTACAATTTTGAACATATAAAAACTTTAAACCTTAAACGGATTTTAAGTTTAAAAATGGATAAGAAAAACAAATTGATTTAATGATAAAGTTAGTGAAGTGGATAAGTAAATGAAATGGATTTAATGTGTAAATGCAGTTCGGCACAAAAAATGGATTTAAAGTGTCAAGGTGGATAGGTGCGCGAAATGGATTTAATGTGTAGTTATAGTTGACTGTGATCAGCCACAATTCGGTTAGTTACAAATCTACTGTAAACAATGTCCTTGGCTGGATACTTAATAATATGTTTTCGATATACTAAAAAATATATTTTTATGACAAGGAAACTATTATCGGAAGGAAGGAAAAAAGAAAAAAATATACAAAAGTAAAATTTAATACGAAATTAAATAATTACGAAATAATTAATTTAAAACGCATCTAGATTCCTGTCCTGGGATAAGTTCCCAAGCTGGCAACATTACATTATTAAATAGCTAAGCTACTTCTTGGACCGAGATAAGTGCCAGCTCTCTGGTCATTCGTTGCCTCTATCAACCGTTTGGACGGATGCTTGAAAAATAATGTAATCATGTAACTTGAGTACATGCTAGGCTAAGCTCAGGCTAATCTTAGCCTAGTCTAGCCTAGACTAGGGACAGACTTAAGAGCTTTATTCCTCCCTCCTGGCTACGATTAAACTTAAATAACGTAGGGTCAGACTTTGTTCAGGTCGCCTTGTGTATATTGTCCGGTTAAAATGCATCGTCCTTATAAATAACCAATGTAATTTTGGCTATAAAACAAGCAATGTCTATGTAAAAAGGACTACCACATGTAAAATACATAAAAGAGTAAGGTGAATGATAGACCCAGAGATAAGAGGAGACACTTAGGGATCAATACACAGCCGAAATAGCTAAATCTAGAATCATGAAAATTTGCAGATAGATTCTTTATATAGCATAAGTGAGCACTAAAGATAGAATTTTGGAAATATAATTTAAGACCGATATCATCACTTAATTTATATATTTTACTATATAATGACGACTCATGATTATTTGTTGTGAGTATCCGTTATATAGTAAAATGGAGTACAGAAATTCTACCTCTACGGTACTTTTACAATTATTTCCTTAGTTTGTATAATTCCTTTTATAGATTTACGTAAATATATACATAGAGTAAAAAATAAAATCGCATGATTTATTAAAGTGTATTGTAACGTTGAATTGGAATGTTTACCAAAATACCTACGTATAAAATGCGCTTGCTTCGCAGTAAAATTGTTTTTCTTTTCCTTTGTAAACCGACCTATTCATAAATTCAAAAGTAAACGAGGGATTTAAAAGTCAGCAGCGAGCAGACGCAAACACTTCCAGTGTCGAAATGCAGATTCTTATAAACATCTCAATTGTGGCGAGGTGATATTTTTACGAAACTCACCTCTATGACAGTAATGTTTTGGTTCAAATTCGAACGACAGCGAATTGGTGACTTGTGACTTTTGTGGCTACGATGATGTATCAAAAATGCAACGATGAAAAATGCATCTCCCAGTTTAAAAATAGAAGCGCGCGCGAGTCGTTAAGGGTGCTTGAGGCTTCGTGCCCATTTTATCTGCGAGACGAAGCCTCTTCAATGCTGATGACGTCAGCTAGGGGGTGAGGTGTTCAGGACTGTGGATCGGCGCGGGGTCAACGACCGCCGCGTTGCCGTAGGTCGGAAAATCGCTATCTGCCGTGACATAAACGTTGCGCCATTGTATTGCCATGCGATTCGCGTTTGAGATAAGTGTTCTCAGTCGACTGTGGTATCGCCTGCGTTCACACCTATTGTCTAAGAATAGGGGTGTTTAAAGATGTCTCCGTAAAAAGTACGATTGTACTCTGTAACAACGAACAGCACAAAAACGATACAATGAAATCGAATAATTTTACTTTCAAAATTTGAAACAATACATTAATGTTTTAATAAAGATATAACATTGAATACATTAACACGAATTATAATAAACGTAATCTAAGCAAAGCACAAAGAGTCTGTTCCCTTGTGGCATAATGCCAAGAACGTTGACCACGTTCCGTTACATAGCGATTGCAATCCTCGTATCTCCTCGTATATCCGCGCTATGAGTAGATGAGACCTTTTTACTCTTAGAAAGTCAGGAAAAATGCGGAAATTTAAGTCCACATTTTTTTTCTTTATTATGAAAGACTAAGATGGTCGCCTCCAATATTGTGTATCCGGCAACCACGCCTCCTCAACTGAAACACATTACATGAAGGAAATGTTGCTTTACGGTGGGTTATGAGGGTGGCGGTGGTACCGCCCCGGGCGAGCTCTAACGGCTCCACCACCATTGAACCGCATTATTCAATTCAATATAATTCATTTATTCATTCATTCATTTTTCAATATAAAAAAATCAACTTACAGCATTTTAATTCTTCGAAAAAGTCAATTTTAAATAGGATTACAAGCTTGATGAAGAAATATTAATCTTCACGATTGATATTAGGAGATTATTATAGTCATTGACGTCATACCCAGAAGGAGGATAAACTCCAGCTTATATGTTACGTGACATTTAACAAGTTAATCTTGGGTTATATTATGTTGATTAAATAAAAATAGCGTAATGTTATACTTAACTAAATCTAATAAAATAGGCAAAGATCACGCAACGCTGCGCGACCTATATATGTATATAGATCGTAAACGATGAACACTTTGACTGCGGCGCGGATATATGATCGGGTCAGTTTTGCAGGCGGCCCTAAGCTGGAGCTTGTTTGAATAAACTGTAGATACGGTGACAAATTACAGAAATATTGTATTTTGTAGCATCTGTGTATCGTCTACGAATATATATGTCCGCCCCCAGTCTTGTAGCGCCAACGTAAAAACAGCACTTTTGTTCGCTCATAATCCATACAAATTTCCGTAGTACACAGCTGTAGGAGCCACGAGCGCGTCGCGCCAGAATTACACATCAGTGTTGGAGCCGCAGGGAAAGTGTTAATGAAGTAATTTTGGGCGTAGTCGTGAGTTGGATTGGTGACTATTAGTGGCAACATTTTAAGTGCGCTTTGGAGGGTAAGTTGACTGATTTGTCTCGGTTGTTATGGTATTAGACGATGAACACGTTGGAGGTACTGGGTGGTTTGTAAACATCTGTCGAACCGTATGCCTACTAATCCTTTTTATGTTGAAACAGCAATAAACGCGCGTGTAGGCCATCTGATGTTAGATAGACTGCAGTCCATGGACGTCGACTTCCTACATCAAACAAATTAAATCGTTGCTCCTCATGAGGACTGAGATGATCGCCTCGCTTGTAAGTGTAGCCAGTAACCGTGTCTCAATGCTTTATGGCGGATTATGAGGGAAGCGGTGGTATCCTCAGTCCAACTAGAGTCCTCCCATCTTGAAAATCCTTCACACCTCGAATACACATTGGAGCATTGGTGAAGTATCACGACCAATGCCCAGCAGTGGGATAAAAGGGATGCAATTACACAAAACATTAATTTGAAATTCCTCCAATAAACTATGTCTTATCTCAGATAAATAACTAAATGTTTTCTGTAATTCTAATGGTTATTTTAACCAATTTTAAATTTAAATTTGTAATTTTAAATATGTGTCACTGTCAAATTGTAATTTAATTATTAATAAAACCATAATAGCACTAGCTGGCTTTACATAGTAATTAGAGAGAACCACATTAAAAGCGGCTTAGTAATTGATAGAACTTGTTTTGAGTTTAAATATTGAATTATTGAAATATTACCTACTCAGACTCGCCTTGTGTAAATAAATTAAATTTAATGGCAGTGAATAAATCTCATGCTCATATTTATTCATATCCGAATATATTTCATTAGATAAAATGACTAACGAATGTGCAGTCTCCTTAATCACATTCAATTGCAGCGGTAACTTAATGCTATTACATACTATGCGTCCGTCGCGCGTCCGCACCGCTTCCTACTCGCTCTGTTTATGCACTCAGCGCCTGCAACCAGTACCTACCTGTGTCACGTTTATGTCCAGATGTCCCTATGAGGTAGGTCCAGATGTCGGTACTAGTTACGTTCAGATGTCCTCAAAATAATTGGAAATGCGAGACATCGTTTTGTTTTTCAACGCATTTTGTTTTATCATGAAAGATGGAGAGACACGTTGCGTTGCGTGTGCGGTTTATAACCGGTGGTAACGCGGTTTGTACGCTGGAGTAATTGGGACATACGGGAATTTACCTCGACGTCAAAAAGAAAGGATATAATTTGAGATTTGATGTTAAGGCATAAGACTTACTTCGTATGTGAGTTGAAATGATGATGATGATAATGATTAATATATCAATTAATCGTCGTTAATACGTACATAGTGCACTATGCAGTATCAAAAAGTGCACTGAGGAAGAACGTCATTGGTGAGAAAGTTTGATCTTCGTTAATTTTTTTTGCATACTAACTGGTGCACTCTAAAATGCCGGAACAACAATATAGATTTGAGACATAATTTGAACAAAATGATATACATACATACAATGCCTATTACTTACGCAGCAGGTTGAAGGTAGAAATGTGGAGAGTGAAATAAACATCTGTGGAGCTTCAAATAACAGAATTCGATGCACCGCTGGGTGCCTGTTAGTAGGAAGTTTTATTATTCACGCCTTGAATGGTTAGGCGTTTACAAAATTAAATTTATTACAAAGAATTAAAAATACCACGTTTGGTTTAAATACCCTTTGTTTCTCATAAGATGTGCATTCGTCCCTAAAATGAGAAGTTTGTGCTTTGGGTATGTAAAATAATTGTCTTTTGAAATGGGTTTTGTTTCTCATAAGATATATATTCGTCAATTTAAATGAGAAATGTATGTTTGCACCCGCGCTATTTGCGTGCGAGAGTGAGAGTGTGTGCGTGCGTACGTGCGTGCATACATGTATGCGTGTGTGTGTATGCGTGTGTGTGTATGCGTGTGTGTGTATGCGTGTTTGTGATATTGCGTGTGTGTGATATTGCGTGTATGAGTGGCATTTATGTAGAGACGGTTTAGTATGTGATTACAATTCATCATGTAAATATAATTTTGACAATTATTGCGCCTTCATCTCATTAACGATGTTTAGGCAAATAATATAGAAAATCGAAAGGATTCACATTAGATCTTGTGTATAGACACTTGTTATTTTGTTTTTCAATGTAATAATACAATAAAAGTGAGTAATAATAACTTTTTTGTTCACTTTTGTATGTTGGAGAACATGGAAGCTCAGCAGAATCAAAATATAAAACATAAAGAGCTGTTATAAAAATTGTAATTAAATATTATGTCTGTTTGATTATCAAAAATTTTGGAGAACAGAAGATAAGGCGGCTTAGAAAACATTGATCACCTTTGGATGTTAGAGAACATCCTAATTCGGTAGAACGATAATACGTAAAACGCAAGAACTGATTAAAAAAAATACGATATAAAATATACTGCGTTCGTTTGTTAATAAAAAGTTTTAGAGAACAAGACAGATTACAGTAAAGCCTGAAAGAAAATAATTTTAAACTCCGCTAGGCGTTTGTTATGAAAATAATAATATTGTTCCTCGCGCTGCGCTCGACGGCTAATGGCGAAGCTTTTGTAAAATCTCCTTTAATATTGCATAAAAAGACTAGGTCACTTTAGCATTATTTAAATAAAAATAAAAATACTTCTTTATATAAATAGGTCAGCCATTGTCAGCTGTGCCTTGGAAAAAGTAGTATTATAGGCAACCATTTTTTTATTGTTCAATACTTCACGGAAAGAAAGTGTGCCATTTTTATAGGATATGTTTGGGTATAAAAAACTCAGCATCGGATGCTCTGTAGGTAAATTTAAATATATTTACTTGCAACTTCGTATTTGTAATTTGGTAAGATTATGTACATATTTTTATTCTTTATGTCAATTCAATATTTTAAAGTCGAAATATGAAAACTCTTATTTAACACCGAATGCAACGAGACTCGGCTAAAAAATCAAAATATTTTTATTCAAAGTAGATTCTTTACAAAACTTTTATTGAACGCCAATAATCTACCATCGACTCGTTAGATGTTTCGTTTTGGAGAAAAGGCGGCAAAATACCTATTTTATGATTATTACCTTGACAATAATGTAAACATTAATTATAGTTAAATACTTAAACACGTAATTTGTCTTCAGGTAAACTGTTACAAAGTACAATGAAAGCTGTCACGTTTTCATTTATTTAGTCTATAATATTTTACAAATTTTGTTTGTAGTAGAGCTGGCGTGCCCTTCATCAAAATCTTTCGTTTTCATCAAATCATTTTTGTTATATTTTTGTATAGTACAACCATTACATCCAATACACAATGTCAATATTTTGCTCCATTACATGTTAATTTTATGACTAGCCAGACATGAATTTATTACAACAGAACCTATAGGACTGCTATTTCCACGCAACAAAAGGTACGCTCGCACTGCGAATAAATTATAAGTACTGCTCTGAACCCTATTCTTTTGTTGTCGAGAGCTCTAGTGTGTTGCGACAATACTGGAAGCCCTCTAACTTCTCTGATAGGGTGTATGAGTGTCCCTGAGGGTGTCAGGAACCCTTCATCCTAATAACGTTGACAAAAATGTGCAAGGGCTGGGGTGCATCGAGTTTTGCGATCGGATTTTCAAGAGCCCTACTAATTGTGTAGCTTGAGAACCCGTTTCGTCAGGTTTCTGCAGTTACTGATTTTGTTTGTATGTTTATCACGCACGGGGATTATGTGCACATTTGGTTTACGACGCTATATATCACTGTTAAAGTAATGTATCTACATTCAATTATCTTCTACACTTAAGTTTATTTAGTCATAGCCAAAACTACGTGCTCATTGTGATCTACACTCATGGTCTTCGTTCGTTGCATTTTGACTTGTTATATTTTGTAAGCAGGATCTCTAAATACCATGTGGTCTTTTCTATGTTCAGCCTCATGCGACCTGAAACAGGACTGCAGTCCTGTCTGAGGTTTCCCGGAGTCTTAATAATTGAGATCATCTCGTTGTGGGTGTACCCAAAAATCAGTACTAACCAACCGAAACACAAAAATGCCTCACGGCAGATTATGAGGTTGGGGTAATAACGTCCATATTATATTTTGGTACGACTAATTGTTGCACTACTTATAAGACGATAAATAATACCCTATGAATTATACAGCGAGAGACGAGGTTAGAAAGTAAAAGTATCTTTGCAAATTAAAACAAGGCTGGGGTGCCGCTAAAATGACAGCATTTTTTACTTTCAATACTAATTCAATCTACATGGCAACGAATAGAAAGTTGATGTCAGACAATTTAGATTACCACATCAGGTTTTATACCTAGTAACCGTACACTTGGCGCCATCTTCTTGGCAGTTTATCAATTGATCGAATCAACAACTTATCAATTCACATTGCGATTATTCATCGCTACTATTGCCGCATTCATGAGTAATATTTAAAAGTACAACCAATACTACTAAGTGATTTCGTAGTGCAGATAGATATAATGTTATAAACTTTTCACATCTAAATAATCTTTAATTATTTAAAGCCAAGAGTAAACATATCATAAATCCTAATGGATCATAAAAAATAGATGACGCAAAATCAAAACACATGCTTTCCGTTTGGCATAGTCTAAAAATTAAAACACAAATCACAGAATTGAGAGAAAAACTTTAATTATGTATCTAAATATCTGTAGATGAATTTACTTAATCTGCAAACCATTCTATATATAAAGTAAATGTTAAATTATACTTCACAAATAGACATCTTCACCAATAGACCCTTGTTAACGTAATTACAAAAGGGGAATTTAATAATTTACTATCCGATGAGGTAACTATAGCCGCGGACAGACATGAACCAGGAGTGCATGTTGGCCGTCTACTTCTGCATCCAAAATAAACTGACGCTCGTAAACAAGGAACTACGGAGATCATAAACAAAACAAATTGAGTAACGGAAGGAGACATTTCAAGGAATTTCAGGAACTACTGGCTTCCCGAGTAATTGATAGTGACGATGAAATTTTATATGGAAAGTCCTATAATAATGGTATGTGTTTATTGAGTTAGTGACGCTACTATACGGAGTTTAACTACGGCAAACTCCAAGGTTACCATTTTCTGCGAATTTTTGTAGGATAATTTTACTCTGACCTTTTACAGGATAATTGTGAATCAGCTAGTGCGAAATAGTTAATTAGCATCAACAACCTCAAAGAAGAAGGTTTTCGACTCATTGGAACTTTCTTATAGCAGTTATTTCATACTGGGAGAGAAATATTTAGAAATCATATAAGGAATATGGAAAAAAGAGAAGAAGAAATCAGCATTGAGCAATGAAGTCAGTCACTGTTAATGTTAGTAATACACAAAAATGTATCTTTAATAGCAAATTTTGAAACAATAAAAAGAAGTTGGAAGGCTTGTTGTAGCTCGTTGAATAAGTGACGGAAACTGTTATGTTGTGTTTGTTGAAATGATGGATACGGTTATTCACCATCCGGAAATATTGCCGTTATCGAATAAAGCGGAAAATTTCCTCGTGAGTTCCATCCATCCATTGCAATTAAATGAAGTTTCAAATGACGAGAAGTGAACAAATATTGGAAAAATAATCCAGACCCGTTAAAAATCAACCAGTACATATTTAATAAGAAGTCAAAAATAAATACTAAAACATAAATATTAAACGAATCTTTTATTGCTTATTTTCCTTACGAGTTTATTGCATGAGTAACTATCGATGCATATATTTGTAATTCTTTGTCGAATAACAATAACCGCATGAGGCCTATTTTTAGATCCTCAGTAATACTCTTTTGTGACTCACGGCAGTAGTAAAAGGTCTAAATGTGATTTCGATTTGGTACCAAAAAGGTGATATGAACCCAACGAGTAGGCAATATGGTCGGTTTCATGTTGAAAATTCCTGCGGGAATTATTTTATATGGTAATAAATAATAATGGATCTTCTTTGGCCTTGGACAAATTAGTCAGCGTCTCGACGCAGTAAATTGTGAGTTTATGCTATAATGTGACAGACAAATACCTACGAAGGGAAGATATTAGTGAAGAAAAATTATAGAAAGTTATTTTGAAAGTGCAAATGACAGTAGCTGAGCACCTGGACGCTTAAGTTCTGTGAAATGTGTTCAATTTGCCAACTTAATCCGATTTAGAAACATAAGACGAGCAATACTCGTAGAATTCTCGCACTTTTTAAATTTTGTACCTCTCCATACTTACCTTTCACTATTACTATTATACTTAGTTTACTTCCACTCCCATATAGTAAACAAAAGTACGTGTCATACCTTTATAGCGAAGAAACCTTTCAATCGAAATGATCAGCGTTTATCATTATTTCATTAATGGAAAATGTGTGACCAGCGATAAAGTACGATACACTTTCGTAAATTGGACCGAATTTTCATAGATACAACAAAGAGATTTTCTTTGCAATAACACAATTTCTACCTTCGAAAGCAATAAAGTTTCTGGACGTTGGCCAAACACATCTAAAATGTAACAAGGTATTGAATAACGTATGTTCCGGGACGAATTTCCCACGAACTTGAGCCTGGGAGGTCAGAGCGGGTTTGTAATACATCATATGTTTTCAGTATTCATGGAAGTTATGTTTTGGGAATTGCAAGAGGATCTTTAAACAGATCCATTCATCAAATTTTCTGACATTCGCGACCACGGGGTTGTTTTGAATTCGACTACTATTCTAAACTATTCACTGGTCGAACAATGTAAATATACAATTTTCCTGTAAAATAATCTAAAAACATGACAAAGTATATACGGTTTCTGCACTAAAATATAGTAATCCTTACAATTAAGTTCATCCACTCATGTCCTTTTGTCATACATATTTTGAATTGTGTATATACAGTCCAAAAGCATGAGGGCAATGGCAACACAATACAGGGGTATAAAAGCGACATTTTATTGAACTAGACTATATCCTAGAATTAACTGAATCTCTGCAGTTCACCGGACCTGGAAGTAAATAGTTAAAACGTCAGTTTTGCTCAATTTGGATCCCATTGTTAAGACGTTCGTCATTCGTCATTAATTTCCATAAAAAATAGTAACGTACATGACATGACAAAATGCAACCGTCAATAGCGATCGACAGCTGTATCGAAACGAAACCTTGATGGATTTCTTTCTTACGTACTCCATATAAACTCTGACCAACAGCAAACGTACGATTTGTTAAGATTTTCACGGTATTATCATCCATAAGTTGTTTAATCTTTAGGGCCTATTTCGCGTGGTGCTTATCGAAAACCCGAAGATACTGTGTATCCTATGGTACAAGCGTAAGACATTCGATGAACGTCACTGATGTTTTTGCGCATCTGCAAGTCTTACATATTTGGAGTCACCTTCGTTTTATTAATTTCTCATTCGGCCCTTAATGGAGAAACTCATTGTTTGTGCTGCCGATAAAAAAAACTTGTATGCGTAAGAAGATTACAATCGATCACTGTAAAGCAATTTTAAATGTTTGTATAATATATTACCCGTTAAATATGCATGCATTCGACATGCCAGCAAAAAGTCAGTCCTTGTGAAGATAATTGTTCGGACTGAATATAATAATATTACAGAGAATTGGGTTGGACTGTACGTATCATGAATAAAGAATCTTTTTACGGAGATTGTCTCATCATAACTTCTTCACGGAATATAGTAATGATTAACTAATCACAGTGCAACGGAGTAAATATATGTTTACTTTTAACGTCGTAACGCCGAGGTAATTTTACCAAATTATATATAATTCTTCCATAAATCATTTGTCTAAATATGTCGCCTTAAATGTTTAGAGCCTCATTTTAATGCTGGGATAAACAAGATTTCAAGTTCGCATCATTAAAGAGCAATAAAATGGAAACAATGAGCCGTGAAAAAGCGAATCATCCGATGGGCGCAAATTCGCAAAGCTGCACGCCCGCAGGTGGGAATCAGGAAGGCGGCAATTTGCAGCCGATGTTAATTGCGGGTTTAATGGCTCAATTGGTTCGATCTTCGTTATTAGCCGCCATGTTACTCGTCCATTCATTACAGTTAGATGTCATAACCTTGGCCATGGCCTTTGATTGAATCGACGGAATCTAAAGTGTATTTGAATTGAAAGACTGTAACAAAATCCTAATATTACGATTGGCGTCACTGGTCAAAAGACATAAAGCGAAGGTTCTGTCAACAACGTATTTCAATTTAGATAAAGGACTCAAAAGTGTCGAAATTGCTAAGAAAATATGTTATTAACTTGTTGCATTTATAATTTCGTTATCAAATAACTTGTCGAAATAATTTCTATTTCTCAAAAAATGTGATTCATATCCTCTTGTTAACGTTATTCTACAAGAAATTGATGCATCTTTTTTTTTTAATCCTAAAAATATTCATAAATCTAAATGCAATTGAAAATATATCCGAAGTAGATTTGTTTAAATTAGCAGGTTAAATATATTTAAAGTGCTTACTTCAACTATAGTTTTATCTATAGCTGCAAAAGATAATTTTGTTTATGCTCGATCACGATCTAGGTCTTTCGTGACAAAGTTGGTCTAAAGTCGTGTTTCTTATTTACTAAACTAGCTAGTTTTTATTGCCACAGATCATAAAAAACATCATGCGTTTAAGCGTTAATTTAGAAGCAACCTATAATTAGGTTGTCAGAAGAAACTTGTTCTAAAGGCATATAAACCCGATGATTTGTCTCGTAAATTGTAATTTGCATTGAGTATTGGCACGCTGGTCAGGTAATTATTTTATTGACGGCTAGTAATCATGCGTCGAACTGGCTATTTGGACCAACCTTTTCACAGCACATTGTGAGATGAAAATTATTTAATGGTTTTAAAGTATGGTTATTATCTATAATTTGTTCCATAGGGCCATGCAACGTGGTTGTCCTTGAAAGTTGGTACATCGGACATTGTTGCGAAGGTGGGATTGTGATAAAACACGATATTAGATTCACACGATAAACGCACTCACGTAATAATTGGTGAGATCATTTTTAATAATACTCATGAAGTTATTCAGTATGAATTCCGACGACATGTGTATAGTACTTGAACATGAGAATATACTTGCTGTAATTTAAACTGGTAAAAACAATGCCGTTAACGCGACAATCAATATCATGAGGATATTGATGTGCATGAGTTAATAATAATTCCATATGGATTCGATACGAAGAAGGAAGTTCGATAACGTATAAATTACTAACACGATGCACGGTTTCGTCTAACCGAATAGGAAGTTCCACAACAACTGTGCAATTTCACAGCGGACTGCTCCTGAATAATTGATATTATAATACAAGTGAAAGCTAATTTTATATTCTGTACATTGTCTTTTGTCAGTGTTCGACTTGCACGACCTCGACCTCCCATGTCGATTTTATCAACGTTCCCCCCGTCATATTTATTAATAATTAAATGACCCTCATTCAGTTTATTCGTATTACGTGTAATAAGCAGCAATTTTCAATTGTTACATACATTAACAGCGGGACAATCATCTCTTTATTCTTTTACTTTTATGAGATCATAATTGTAATTTATATTCTCTCACTCACATTTTTACTTAGTCCATACCTAATAATCACGTTTATAATCACCGATATACTAATATTTATGTATTTAACTTATATGCAAGTCAGAATCTTCAGATATGCGTGCATACCATAGAGTATTGATAGCTAAAATCAACATTACGCATGCATCTCACTGCATCGCTTGCATTCCAGAATCTATCAACAATATATCGGATGCATATACCAACTCAATAATAGTATTCGTTTTTTATTTGATGGACATACATTTTTTATTGTCTCTTACATTACGTTGGATACTACAATTAGCACCTGTGCAGTTTACCGATATTTATAAATAGTTTTTATTGTAAAAATAATTAATTTCTTGTTTTGCTAATTTGAGGTTTACCATTTTTAACGAATCATTTACGGACTAAAGTTATACGTTGTTAAAATAGGTACAGCAGTTTTATTTTTGATATTCGCGTATTTATGAGCTCAACCCATCAATGTCACTATTTCTACTTTTGAGACGCAACTGTGTTGCCAACTTGGCAAAGCAAAACCGCAAACTTCTATGAATTTTACTCTTCTCTGACCACAGTATATAAATAGACGAGTCTCCTTCTGACAGTACTGCTTTTTGTACATTAAAAAGTTTTAACATATTGGACATACATGATGTCAGTTCAATGTGTTTGCTCGATTAATCTAATATAATCTAGTAGCATTTTTCAAATGTCATTCAAGCAAAAATTAATTTATCGTAAAAGCTCCGGCAACGGCAAAACATGGCGTGGAATGCTCTTTCAATTTTAAAATAGCTACTGAATAGACCATATACCTTGTGGCGAGCCTTTTTATAATAAAATAAGTGCATGAACATTCAAATGTCTCGGTGCTCGTAAGACTAAGGCAGCGATCGTTTTATTAAATCCAACTGATATTATTGCAGCTTTGCTGTTTCTCATAAAACACGGGCGATATGAAACTATTTTTAGCTGGAACGATGAAAACACAATTCTAAGTTGCAATTAATAGGACTGAAATTAGATCTGCGAGGGCGTAAAAAGTGATGTGCAGTTGTAAGCGAAACTAGTACGAGGTGTATTTGAATGTAATTTGTTATGCGATTTTCAACTTTATTTGGTTTGAGTTAAAGAATATTGTGTGCGAAGAGATAAACTTGTAGTTTGTGCAATCTTGTCGCCCTACCACTTGACAATTACTCATCAACGCGTCGCGGCGACTCGTTTTAATGAATTATTGACGTCGAGAATACTATGGAGTCATATGATATATGGTTCTTCTCTATGTACTTTATTAGTTAATTAGTAACATGCAACCATGTTTTGTATCTCGACTAATCTAGCTGGCCGTCGAGTGTTTACAAGTATGTTACTGAAGGGACCTTGATGCCATGTGTATCTACTCTAGAACAAAAGTTACTTTGAAGTACATACATCAGTCGTCTGAGGTTTACTGTCGAACTTTTAATGCCATATGCTTCCCAAAATTGACCCAACAATTAACTGCTTCCAAGCGATGTGGCTAACCTATTGCCATATTAGATTAGTTGGTTTCAGGATTACATTATTACGAATCTCCACAGAGTTTGCGACTGACTCTGAATACATTCCTCAAACATTTGAGATTAATGTTATCGACTTTAGTAAATTGACTCATCTATATACATATTTAAGCCGCCGTAAATCATTAATTGTGTTTCGGTTGGAGAGGTGCGGTTGCCGGCTACACGTTGAAGCTAGGGGACCATCTAAGTCCTCAGGAGTAGCAACGCATCTACGTTCGAGCTCAGATAGCATTTCAGTCGTGTTTGTGGTTGTACGTGGATATCTATGGGCTGCGACTACTTGTCAGGTGGGTTGTATGCTCGTTTACTAATCTTCTCACATAAAAAAAGTTCGAGCGGTCAAAGTTTGTCTCCAAACTTTGTTATGTTCTGTCGCGTATACATAACTCTCTCTATACAAGTTCGAGTGACTCAATGCTTCTGGATGAGATCTTTGGTGAAAGACCAGGTATTTTCAATGTCTGCTATGTAACTGAACGCATAAGCTATCAAAGAAATGAAACCTCCCAGTCGAACTGTTGTTTTTTAACTTGTTTAAAACTATTAGGGATATCCCGAAACATACACATTAAATAAGCCATTTGACAACTTCAAACAATTGTAAGAATATACAGTGCACTTACTGGAAAAAGATTTCTATCTGCTAGTTCCATTAAAACTAAATATCTCCTAGCGTCGTCCCGCGACCTTGCAACGATATGAAAATTACACGCGTTATTGTCACACATTACTCACAATTGTCGGATTGCTCCATTATACTTGTGGCTTGTTGCGGTGGGGGCTAATTGCCAAATGCATACAGGACTAAATAACGGATGTTAGTCAATACTTAGGAATCGAAAATTGTTGGAACTCTCTGTTGTTTCATTGATCTACACGAATATTTTTGGTTTATGTAGCGGTAAACCCTAGGCCCAATTTTTTATAACTTGGATGTAATAAAATATCATGTAGCCTCTTTAATTACACATATTAATTGCCGCCAATGGAGGTCTGGTTCATCAGAAGACGAATACAGATGCATTGCTACTGGGGACTAAGATAATTACTACAACGCTGGTTAAACACTCGGTTTTTCCTGTGACGCCATAAACAAACATAGTTATAGATATTCATTAACAGCTGTGACCATTATGTCAATTCCAAAGTTACCGGTGTGAGTTAATGAGAACTTATTGCTGTTACAAAAATTTATAAAAAACCCGAAAGTTAAAGCTAACGTGAAGAAAATTGCGGGCAGCGGCTAGTAGAGTAACATATTCGTCAGTAAAACGTATCCAATTTTATGTACGATATTATGACACCGGTTCTTGGAAGTACCAGGAGCGTACGCAACTTGATAGACAACTACATAGACTGCGTCGATTCGCAATCTTCACAAAAAATCAAGATCAGTAAACAATTTGCAATCAGACGTAAAAACTTAGTCATTACGAGCAAGTGAGTTGGCGGTTGAGTTAACAAAAAACCCATTCAATGCGCTTCGGTATTAAAATGCGAAATCACGCATATGTTGAAGTGGGTGCCCTTTCAAATTCTTTTTGTGTTCATTCGAGTGTAAAATTCGCGCGACTAATCACTCAATATTCCCTCGTTTGTGAGCGCAAATAACTAACGTGCCTCAATGTCGGGTATTTAAAATATTAATTAGTAGGCATATGACATTAAAAAATAAAAAATATGGCTTCAAAACGCAATAAAGTTCTATAAAGTCTTAGAAATGCGAATCTGAGATGAATTAATATGTAAACTCTTCGCCATCTCGAACGTTGATACGCCCTACTAGAGTATTTACAAGGTATATTTAACGGTTTGGACTATACACGTATTTCAGGGTCTGGTAGTAAGACAGTCATCATCGGAGGACGTCCCGGCCTCTTCGGGGGGAATACGGGCCTCGAGGTAAGTTCTCTTTGCCCCGGCCTGAACTCGGGGTTGTACCCCGGTTTAACTATGATAGCCCTCGCCCACTGCTAAGTGGGAGGCTCGGGATAATCCCTCCGGCATGCTCAACTCCCACTGCGTCGTTATATTAGAGGAGTTATAGTAGCTGGTAGCAACAGCTAGGCAACCAGTCAGATAGTCATATATAGAGAATATTAGCGTAGAATGATTACTAGAAACATCTGTAGACGTCGACCATATTGCGTCGATCAAATATTACGCTTCCTGTTAGTTGAATGCGAGTCAATGCGAACGCTCTATTGACATTGAAAATTGTGTCCAATAAGACAAATCATCAAAACCAGCGTCTATTACACCTATTGGAGTCACAACCACTCTTTGTCCAATTCAACAGCCAGGATGTCTGAAACATACACGCACACACACAGTTATGTATTCACATGCTGTGTTATGTTTTTGCGCAAAGACCTGCCATGGATGACACGTAAGTATCTAGACAAGTATAACTAGAATTACTTGGTTTTTGTAATCGTAGATTGTTATTTATAAAATTATAAAACTATCCGTTTCGTAACAATACAATGGGGATATGCATAATAGTATTTATTTACAATTATAATTATCGTATGTGGTCAAAAATTTGGTCAATATTTTACGTTTGTAAAATAATTGTTTTATATCACGGCTCTTGTTTAAGTGTGCATGATATAAAGAAAAATATTCATATGTAGCAAAATATTGTAATATTTTCTGAAAAGGCTTGTCGTATTTTTGTAGTATAAGTCTAGATTATATTTTAGTTCCAATTTCTCAAGACAAGATTATATTAACGCCGTTATATAACATACAAAGTTAATAGGCCAACTTCATCACTTACTGATAATAACCAATACATTTAGGTTACTAAAGCTAAGGCGTTAGAAGGGCCGAGCCATACTTTTAACCCAAAGGCCTAACATAAAGTATAAACAATATATATATATGTATATACATATATATATATACAGTTTTTAGAGTTCAAACTTGTAGAGTTTTTGTTGGTTATTTAAGTATGTCTCTACATGAAATATTTGACATTTGAAATCACTCATGACACATGACATGATTCTACATTTGACAACGAAAGAATTTAGATCTTGTAGGTCTTTGACTACATCAATTCTTTTCCGATCAGCATCATAGGCACCAATGTAACAACGACAGTTCATGTTATTTATGCAAGACCCTTCCGTCAAGTGAGCAGGAAAACTTACACATGACACATCTAGGACACTTATATAAGATGCTGTCGATGATTTGTGTGTGACGGAAAGAAAATAGGACAAGCGCATCTTATAATATGCTACGGCATTAGAGGGTACGCCCTAGCCCTACCTGGTGATGTGATGTTACGCAGGTGGCGTGATCGGTGACAGCGTCTATACATTTGGTGGTAATCATGTGACGGAGTATTGGTTCGACTGAAGATCATGGAGGACCTGATTCACTATTATTCACTCGATGGTTGTATCTCGGATAATAGTTCAATGGTTGCTGGCCACAGTGACAAGCGATGCAAATATCAGTCATTCGTAGCAAAGCATCTGCGTATGACCTACGACTTTGGTCTTCTTTGAAATTGTATGTGTTTATTGGCTGCAGCGACTACTTGACATCAGTGGCCCGCATGATCATTTGCCACTTTCGTAATACAACAAAAAAATGTAATCAAGAGTTTAGCCGTGGGCACAAGACCATGCATTTGTATCGAAATATAAGCAGTCCAAAAATCAATAATCGTAAGTACCGTTACAAAATGAAATATATAAATTTTGCGATGATGTTACTTTAAAACTATTGTATAATCAAATCTAAATTAATTATTACATATATCATATATATGTGATGTATATCAACATTCGCAATTTTAGTAACGAGTAAATACGTTACGTTACGGGTAGAACAAGAAATTTTATTTCGGAATTAGTGCCGGCTAAGTATGTCAATATGGACGGACGCTGCAATCGTTTAAGCAACAACATATTCGATCATCTTCGCGTCCGGTGATTCAACAGTGACGTCACACGCACGTGCAAGCCACCACGTGTGCACCGTGCGAGTTGCGCGATGTACTATGAATGGGTTCGTCGCGAACTGTGGTAATCATATGCTAATACATGTGCAAACTTAGTGTTTACACCTCAGAATGGCGCTACATTCCACGAAGGTGGAAATGTATTCGCATCTCGTCCGTTGATTCAAGTACGTACATCTACACGTACGAATTGTTGGGTTGATAATGATATAGAATTAATAAGTGTAACTATGTAACTACATTAGAAGTGAACTATGACCAAATACATGTACATAATCAGGTAATTATAGTTAACAGGTTGTAGAAGTAAAGTTCGACCGGGGGGTAGGGGGGGGGGGGGGACCATCCACTCCTTTAA
>DWON01001856.1:0-22700 GCA_018251015.1 Phocides pigmalion okeechobee
GGTACGAGAACTGCACCGGGAACTGCCGACAAACTGGCTTACAGTTTGGCAGAAATAGAACTTAAGCTATTCTGTATCCCTTTACTACTTTTAAAAACTACTTTAAAAAAAAAGATATAGTACGATAAATATAGCAATTTCACTCTGTACCGAGTAGTCAAGGTTAACGATTTTTGTTGTGTTTGTTCCGATGATAAATTGTGATAAATTCCGTGATAATATTCGTTTCAAATCATAAATATAGCAAGTTTGCAACCGCCTACCTTATGCTGACACTTTATTTCTAATACTTATAATATACCTTCATATATTTGTAATTATGGTTTCTGTTAATTTTCATTATTCCTAATAAGTGAATACCTTCCGGCCGTCCTCTGAGTTTGTCGTTTGTCGTCGAATGCAAAACTTATTTGCATTGTAAATACGACACTTATCTTATCGTAATCTAGTGACGTCATAAATTTCGCCAGGCTGACACAATCTATCGATAATCCCCAATTGCACGCCATCCTCGGCCACCTGTAAAAACGATAGATCCAGCTACGTTTAATTACAAGCGACGGCCCAAAAATGGCCGCCATAAATCAACCAGCATCGCATTTTATCAAGAGACCTTTCTCCGACTAATCCGGACTGAATTGAAACGAATCTAATGAAACTGAGTATACGTGAAAAAAAAGACGCCACATCTCGATGCCCTACGATCATTTTAACTTTTTTCGAGCGTTGGATCTCGAGGATCGTTTTTTTATTATTATTTTTAATTCTGTCCGTCGAGTTGTACGTTTTTTTGTTTGCCTTTTCATAAATATTTTAAAATCGGATTCAGTCGGGGACAAGCGAGGCGAATGGATTAGGATTTAGATATTTTCGGGGCGCGTAATTTATGCTTCTCTTTGTTGAGATATGAATAATGAGAGGGGATGATAAATCTCCCGCTATCGGCGACCGCTCTGTCGGATCTTGGCGTATTCTTTAATAGTTTCCGCTGCGGATCGCCTATCCCGACGTTTGTTTTTCTTGTCTTATCACTCGTAGATACACATACACGATTTTTTATCTACACTTGAAATATTTTGTTTGGAAAAATCCTCAATCCCATACGGAGACGTCGATATACGAAATAATATTTTTATGTTGGTATCTCTTACAAAATTCCAATAATTTTTGTTTTATTTATGCTTTCTCTACATTTTAGTATTCTTCTATATTATTCTGAAAGTATACGGTGTTAAAGTATTTGTTAATACGCACTTAGTTTTGTTTTAATTAAAACAAATTTTAATAATTGGAAAGGAGCGTGTTGCCGTCTCAAGATCACTTAAGTTACGAACTAAACTAACTCGAGTCAAATAACTGGGATGCCCGCGCGGCAATTAGAATATTCTAATCCAACGCTGGGGCTGGGCCATTTAAATTCCTATAAAACCGATTTAAACCATAAAGTACCAGCAGCTATTCCAAATATGTGGCTCGTTTAAAAAGCCCTTAACGAAATTATTAAAGCAACAAAAAAGGGTCAAGCCGATGATTTACCGACGTCAATTTTGACAGCTTGTAGTTTTGTTTGACTAAAATTATAGTAATTTGATAAAATATCCATCTACTTAAAATAAACGCTGGCACAAAAAGTTGCGGGTGAAAAAAAAAGCGTTTGTAATAGACAGGGCACGTTAGGAATGTGGTTAATTCCTATTGTTCGGTGTCGATGGGAATTTCTTAATCTGCAACTATCATCTTTGTTTTGTTCTATCTTAAAAATGATTTCGCCGATGCGATGGGCGATAGCGATACTGTAACATTCGTAAAGATCTCCCCGGACTCCGTATCGCCGTATCGTCGTATCGTCGTATCGCTATACCTATCGCCGGAGCAGCGTCCGTCATCCCACACGTGCCTCACTCTCATCTTTTTTATCATCCGACAATATTTTTGCATCGAAATAAAGACAGCTTTTTATTCATAAGCGGCCGTTTCCAACGTTCAAAAATAATAATGAGTCGGTTGTAAAAATCGTGAATTTATACGAGGACGCCGCTTCACTCGTCCTTAATATGATTTCTTGCGGCGAACACTCCTTATTAAATAATCTTTGAAAACGAAAATTATGTCCCCCGTACGCGGTCCGACCGATCACAATAAAAACCGGGATTTGACAAGATTAAAATTGTAATTCAAGTTATTTCTGACGTGCGTCTTATTGCTTTTTCGCTACGGTTGCAGGCTTTGCTTTTTTTATTGCCGACTCTCGTCCCGTAACTCGGATCGCGACGTAATCCGGACGACTCGGGGAAAATAAAATAAAACCGCACACCGAATATGGGTAATATGGGTATTAATATAAATATACATCTCGATAATAATTATGGGACAGCGCGACTCTTTCTCAGCTCCCACGCGCAATTTATAGTTTTTAATTTAACAATAACATCGAAACATACATTATCTCGACATCTTATGTTGCGAAAACATCAACTTTTAAACCTATTGTTACGGTTTGTTAACTGACAGGATAAAAAACCAACAGAACTCTTACTTTATGACGCTTGCAAAAGCTCCCTGACAAATGAGCCAGAGATATTTCGATAAGGTAAGTGATTGGAGTAAACGCGCTCACAAAATAATAAATAAAAATATTAACAAAGGCATAAAGCGCGATCGGACGTCATCGGTGACACTTCGATTTAAAAAGAAAAACGCGCCATGGCATCTTCGCCCTTCCCGCCTCGCTGTCAATATCCATTCCGTTTGCAAGGTCGTAACTTTGTAAAAAATGCAAGGGAGAATTCAATAAACATCCTAACCACCTATTGTTACCTCTCAACTTCATAATACTATAGTATCCACAGTAGTAATCACTATACCTACAACGATTTTATATCCGTCTAATGTATTGTTAAACAAATAGAGGTAATTTACAAACAAAAATGGTGTGCCAACAATGGAGTTTCGATTTCCCACAATCAATGCAACGCGGTGCTGTAAACTGGCAACACCACTCATAGACTCGTTCACGGCCGCCATTACGAGAGATTACCTCTAATGTAATGTGTCGGTGATTTGAAATAATCACGCAGATTACGCAGCAGTGCCGTTGTGTAACCATTTAATCAATACCATTGTCGATCCATCGACGCCATAACAATAATATGATATTTTATCGTTTGCGTAAATACCACATTTGAACCTTGAGGCAAAATTATGCATGCATACTAAGTTATGCAGGTATCGATGTAAAAAGTAAAAGAACACAATCTGTATACTCTATCGTTTGTCCGACCGTAAGAAATTACTGCGCAATACGAATGTAACGAATTGTAAAAAATGTTATTGCCTTAAGTGTCATTGTTCGCGGGCGACAAACGTTTATTTATTTTTTATTTTGGCAACTCGTATAACATTACTGCCAGTGACACGTATGAAACTTGTGGTTTCGAACGGACGTTTGAGGTTGTAGCTGGTTAGGAGGTTTAAAAAAAGAAAATAAAATTTGACAAACGGATATGCAGTAAAATATGTCCTAACGAGAAACTAGAAAGATATAAACCGTGCGTTGCGGTCGCATGTACACACCGCAGGTAATTTGAAAAGAAAACTAGCCTCGGGTGTGTTCATCGACTTTAATCGAGCGTGCCTTATTCAAATTACTCCGCTCCGGGCACTAATAAGTGGCTCACAGAGAATACTTACAGATAATTGAATTAATTTCGGAGTCTAATCGATTTCTGTGTCCGAGTGCCGCTATCCGACGCTAGATGGCGTTGGATCAGTACTGTAATGCGGTTCGGTACAAAGGAGACCGTTTCGTTTTTTCCTTTTTGGGGGCTTAGTTAATAATATTGTATTCGCAAAATAAAACGGTGGACGTGTCTTGTTTATGCAAAAGGGAAATTATCTCGCCACGGCGGGTGTGCATGCAAAAAACATGAACACCTTGAACGTGGAAACAATCATGCGGAGGCGGTCCCACCCGAAAAGCATAACAATGTAGGAACTGCTTATAATACATTCCATATTCTCGGATCGTAATTGAACATCCTATGCAAATGCGGCGCGCGCTCGCCATCTCTTTAATATTTATAGTAACCTGGTACTTTCATATGGAGCAGGTGGTGGGACCGTGCGGTATTTATGTTATTGTTTATATCTTATATATATATATTATGCTCTGGGCCCGTCTCTTCGTTCGTAGCTAAAAATAGTGGGTCCCAATTATAACTATTTACGGCTAAAGGACAGTCAAGTTACGGGGCGACTTATTATTATGGATGAGATATTACGTATTTTGGACAATAGAATATACATAAGTGGCCGTTAAGATAACTTGTAAAAACAGGTGACTGTTTTTTAGAAACCTATTTTTCTTTCATTCATCTCCGTTTATCTGATGCAATATTTTCATACAAATGTTTTAAAAGTCGTATTCACGACTTATAAAAGAGATTTTTAGATCAACCTCTTTTATAGTAGACAAGTATTACACTAACGTGAAGATCTTACGAGGTATTTACTGGCCCTAAGAAATGATCCTCCACTTCTAACCGCCAGCTGAAGTCTACTTATTTATTTTCACATTTAGTGAACCCGTAATTTACTAGGCATCTCAACATAACAATTAAAAGTAAAAAAAGTAATATAATGAAAATAATTGTAACAAGTTTAAAATATTTTAAGTCATTCCGTATTATGTTTTTATAAAAGCTTCTTTTAAAGGCATGCTGTAGTGTGAACAATGTGCTTTTGCCGTACTTGCTACCAAAGCACAAGTGATACTTTACAGCGGGTGATGAGGGTCGAGGTGGTACCAGTCGAACTATACTCCTACCACCTTGAAAAATGGTAGATAGACATTGTAATGCAAAAGAGCAACATTTTATACAAACGCTGGAATGATCTAAATGCTTCAAGATCGTCCGGCAGTTCCACGAAGTACGCACGTCATTACAAGTGCCATAAATCTCTATGTTTTCTCATAAATTTACATTTTAACGGGTAACGTCGCGACACTCGCAAACGTTTAGCACTCCATAAAATTAGAACAAGACAAAAGAGTTGGGCCAATCAGCGACCGTGGCGCCTCTGGCGGCCGGCGGACGACGTACATCTCTATATAGTAAGTATGTCGTTTTCAGCCGTCTGTACGCTTAGATCTTTCAAACTACGATGATGACACGAGGCGACCATCTTAGTCCTCAGGAGTAGCAATGCATCTACCTTTGAGATCAGATAGGATTTCAGTTGCGTTTGTGGTTGTACGTGGATTTTTATGGGCCGCGACTACTTAGCATCAGGTATGTAAGCTCGTTTGCTACTCTTCTCACATAAAAAAACTACGCAACGGATTTTAATACGGTTTTCATCAATAGACAGAGTGATTCAAGAGGAAGGTTTAGATGTATACATGCATATTATAGCAGAGAGGAGCCGAGAATTTTAAAGATTTGTAACGAGATGTCGTGAATTCAACCGTGCGAAGCCAGGGCGTATCGCCAGTTGTATAATCCCTACTAGTATATGAATGAGAAACATGTGTTTGTCTGTGTGTATCGTAACATCGTGGACACTAAGTGCCAGTCAGTGTATATAGTATGTATTAACAGGCTGTATTATAGTATTTTTATATTGAGGACATTTTAAGCAATATTTTCGAAATTATCTAAAGTTATACAGTTTATAGCAAGAGTTTAACTAATTTTTTTTTTATTGTGAAAGAGTAAGAAACGGGCATGCAGGCCACCTGATGATAAGTGGTCACTGCAGCCCATGGACAACCACGTCCAATCTCAAATAGGACAGAAGTTCTATTTAAGGATGGACTCGGATGCGTTCTTACTCTTGAGGAATAAGATGGTCGCCTCCAATAACGTGTATCCGGCAAATATAACCTTTTCGGTCGGTTGCCTTCATATCATATCTGCTATATCTAATGTACATTTAGTTAATACCTACTAAAGGTTATTACGAGCAAATGTAATAATATCATTCTTTGCAATAAGTTCTTTATACGTGAGTTGTTACAAGGCAATTTGTGAGCCTTGGTCAATATGTACTCACCGCACACCGGGCTTTGTTTACATTTTGATTCGTATTTAAAAACGTAGCTGCGACATTGAGAGTTCAATATTTGTGTTTGATAAAAGTCACGCTTGGCTTTGGGTTGTTGACACTGTTTCGGTATTCGTTATAAAAACTATCGTATTTTAGACTTGTTCGGATAAATTTACATGGCATTGAACGAAACTTTATTATGAAATGGAAGAAAATTAATAACCTATTTATAATATGAAAAGAAATGATTCACAGATCTAGAGTTTAACGCAGAGCCGAAACCGCTGAGCTTAGAATTATTCTGAAAATTTATAGATAGGTTCACTGTCGAAAATGAGTGCTACTGTGTTTTTGGGTAGGAGAAGTATAGTTCGACGGGGAGATACCACCGCCGCCCTCATAATCCGCCGTAAAGCATTACCTGCGTTTCGGTTGGAGTGGTACATTGAAGCGAGGCGACCACCTTAATCCTCAGGAGTAGCAACACATCTACGTTCGAGCTCAGATAGGATTTCGGTTGTGTTTGTGGTTGCACGTGGATGCCGAAGGGCTGTGACTACTTAATATCAGGTGGTTTGCATGCTCGTTTGCTACTCTTATCACATAAATATATATATAATTTAAACTTAATTGAACGGTTTACTTACTTTGGTAAGCTAAATCTTTGTCATACAATGTTCAAACGTATTCCAGTGACCTTCATACGAAGTAAGCTATGTGATAAAATTTGAGATTTTAAAAATTGAAATAGAACATTGTATTAAACATAATATTAAACTATTAATAAATGCTACTTTACTTATTTTTTATTTTTTGATAAACGAAAAATTCTATGAAGTTCTAGAAGATTCCTCATCCTATAATTTTTGACATCATTACCAGTTCTTGAAAAACGTATGAGGTTTGCCCGTAAATATGAGGATGATGTGGTATAAAATTAATAAACCGATTGTAACGTTATTTTTTTTTGTAATTGGTTTTGATGATTTTTTCTCGGATCCCATCATCGGTCTTGACAAAATGTATACCACACATATTTAACCTTCCTTGCAATAAAAAAAGAGCCTTACAAATAAAAAAAAAAAAACAATTAGGTAAAATTAACATACATATTGTACAAATGATTTCAAGGAATTGATTCCATTTGATTTCCTTTGAATAATTTTAAATTATCGTCAATTATTACAAAAATGACGGTCGTCATATTAATGCAATAAAATAATTTTATTGCGCATTTAGCATCCAAACTTTATTTGCATAAAAATCATATAAAAGATGAAATATCATTCATATACTTAGTATTATATAAAAGTTAAACGTTGTCTGTTTGTTTAATTGTTTGTGAGTCCACATGTGTGTGTGTTCGCTCACACACACACACATACTGTCTACACCCTTGGTATCGATACAGGCTATATTTTGGAACCGAGTAATGATAATGTAGTTACGATAACCGCATTTTAAGCATGTTTTTCAAATTATGTATTGCTATACAGTTTATAGCAAACATCTAAGCTTATATTTCGCAGGCCAATCCACATGTTAAAGATATTTTCATAAATAAAGTTTTTGATGTGGCAGGTAATGATATTTTCAAATATTTGTTTCACCTTGATCGGATGACATAGCGATAACAGCAATGGTAACTCTGCAAGTAGTCAAATTAGTGGATTAAACCCAGGATTAGGTAATTCTTAAGGTAATTTGTTAATGTTAATAAAAAATGTGCACGAAGAAATATAATTTGAAACGACGGTGAGTATTTTTGAAATAATTGCATTACCGTAAGTTCCATAACATAATTGTTTATTTTTTGCGGAATCCGATTATTACGAGCGTCATGCTTAATGAAATTAGATATTAGATCCACAATAAAAAATTGATACTCAAAAAAATGGACATTGATTAACCAAAAAAAATCGTGGCATTTCCAAATATATTAAAGGTGGAAGAACTATAGTCCGACCGGGGAGGTACCCGTCGACCTCATAATCCGCCGTAAAGCATTTCTTGTGTTTCGGTTGGAGATGTACTGTTGCCGGTTACACTTTGAAGCGAGTCAACCATCTTATTCGTCAGAAGTAGTAACGCATCTACGTTTGAGCTTAGATAGGATTTCGGTCGTGTTTGTATACGTGAATGTCTATGGGCTCCGACTACTTAATATCAGGTGGTTTGCATGCTCGTATGCTTCTCTTATCACATAAAAATCCATAGATCTGTTTACATATATACTCAGGTTAATATCATCACATTCGTAGTTTATGTAAATCACATATAGTGCAAAGTTCAATGCGTAAGTTCGTGTGACGTGTCGTGATATGGAACGCAAAAAAGAACTAGACGTAGGGTAAATAGATTAATCTACTATTACTATGTGTCAGTTCTATCTGTCATCACCAGTTTCCCCCGCTACCGCAGTTTACCCGTGATAAGCCATCCAACTATTTCGAAATATCAGCAATCAAAAATCTATTACCATTAATCGTGAGTACTCTGTATATGGAAAAATCCTATCCATCTCCTAGGTCCCCTTGGTAGGTTGGTCGCCTGGGTACCATGTGATCAAATCTTATAATATCGTACTGTAGTAGAGTTTATGTTACTCTCGACCCCTGTGTATCCCATGAATGTCATTACCAAGGTTAAATAACAATCTCATTAACGCCGGATTCCAAAACAACTGAGACTTAGAGTAACTGATCTTGTGTTATGATTACTCTTCTGTTTTATTTTACCTATAAATGTATGCTCATTTGACCAAATTTGAGCCTATTTCGGTTGGAGAATTGCGGTTGCCGGCTACTCTTACATGCGAGGCGACCATCTCAGTCCTCATTGGTAGCAAAGCAAAGCATCTGTACATGATGTCGGGGGGAAACATTAGTCTTGTTTGAGGTTGGACATAAATGTCGTGGGCTGCAGAGACCATTTAACATCATAATTATGACCTGTACTCTCGTTTGTTAGTTTTCCAATATAAAGATAAAAAGATTTCTACTTTCATTTGTTTCTATCATGTAAATATTCATTTGTTTTGTCATGTTAACATGTTTTTACACGTTGTAATATCACATGTCATGTTTTATAGACGATAATCAAATACTATAACAGCTGATCGTTGCCCTCCATTACAGATTTACTTTTTACTCCGCCGAAATCTGTGGTATAAATATTTAATGCGGCTATAGTAAGCTTTCTTGGATCTGTAATTGGTAAAATGAAAATACGGCGTAATCTGGAATAACTCTAATTTATTTTCGGATTAAACCGTTTCCAATTTGGTCGACTTGGAAAAGGTTTAATCTAATCATTAATTAAATTTTTCATTTTGATGTTTTCTTGCGAATATTTTTAGAAAGAACTTGTATTTAGGTTTGAAAACCATATTAAGGCGTTCTATTTTAGTCTTGTGGAAAAAGTCTTGGTTAAAAACGGGCAACCGTTATGTACAAATTCGATTAAAAACGGGCAACCGTTGTGTAAAGATTTGTTTAAAAGCGGGAAACCGTTGTGTAAAGATTTGATTAAAAGCGGGAAACCGTTGTGTACAGATTTGATTAAAAGCGGGAAACCGCTGTGTACAGATTTGATTAAAAGCGGGGAGCTGTTATTTAATCAAACTGGTGAGCTGTTGTGTACAGATTTAGTTAAAAGCGGGCTACCATTGTGCATAGATTTGGTTGGTCGGTAAAGATGAACGAAAGAGGTAAACTGCGTGCTTGTATTATTGTTCATTTACATAAACAAAAATGACATTATAAAATAAAATAAAGTAAAAACCCTATTCCAAAAATATAATTTTTAAACGTCATTTCTATCAAATTATTTTAAATTTATTATTTAGTATTATATAACGTTAAAAAAACTATTAGATATAACAATATTTAGATATAACCGTGATAAAAAACCAATAATATCGAATACTTCGCTTAGTGGGTTTGGTATGTAATCAAAACTCTAAAATATGGTATGTAATATCTGCCATTTTTATATTTTCAACTTTGAACGTATTTTATGATACTCAATATGAAAACGACGTATAACTTTTAAACATCGGTTTAGTTGTTTAAATCCTTACGAAAATACATAGAAATTTCTATACATACATTAATTTAACCTACAGTGTTATAGAGTGATGGAGTAGATCTCCTTCAGATGAGGGGAGGTACCAGTGCCCAGCAGCGGGATTTAAAATCGATTCGGCCTTGACAATTCTTGACATTAACAGAAAAATAAAAGCATGCAAATAGCAAACGACCGTAAAGGCTACGTGACATCTACATCATCTGACAGGACCGAACTTACTGGCAATTTGCTAGTAACCATCGCAAGACTCAAAATATAAAACTCAAAATCTTTAATTAAGTACAGTGGCTGTCAAACTTTACAATAATTGAATGAAATGAAGCCAATCATAAAGCAAATGAAAAGAGAAACGGGGAACATAATAACGAGTAATGAGTGGAGGTTAATTTGTTCGGCGCGCAATCACTGACAAGGAAACACTCGGCGAACCCAAATCCATTACGTTAATTTTTCCGTTTTACAAGATTTCGGATTTTTTAGTATGATTATCTCTTCTCTAACATTTAAAGGTGGGAGAAATACAGTTCGATCGGGGAGGTACCACCACCGCCCTCATAATCCGTCATAAATTATTACTTGTGTTTCGTTTGGATAGGTGCGGTTGCCGGCTACACTCTGGAGCGAAACGACCATCTTAGTCCTCAAGAGTAGCAACGTAACTACGTTCGACCTCGGATAGGATTTCCGTCGTATTTGTTATACGTAGATGTCTGTGGGCTATCAAATCATATCAAAAAAAACGAAATTCTCTAATGTTTTTACTAAGATCAAACTTAACAATAGATACACGCGCTTGTAGTCGTAAAAATTGTAATTACAATATTGAAAACCTTAAAACTAATTTTAGTAAAAGCCTGGTCTAAACAATTTAAAGGGATATTTAATCTATTGAGATTCGGATATTTTTAGTTGCATGTTATACTTGACCGATCGCAGATTTCATTTTGGTTTTGAAAAATATTACCTATATCAAGTACAAGACTAGATTTGCTGAAGTGCCAAAAAGTTAGTCCTCCGTTTGAAGGACGCCGCCGGTGACAGGGCTGTGTCATATCTTGCGCAAAGAATTGATATTGCTATTCAACGCGGGAATGCGTTTTTGGAATTATGCCGCATAGGCACAGACTCCTTTTAGATTGTTTAGGTTAGTCTTTTATTATAATTAGTTTAAAGAGTTTCATTATTGTAATTAAAATGTAAATATTTTTTAATTTGCTGTTTATAATATGAATATTACGCATACTTAAACAAGTAATTTATTGTTATTTTGAATTGTTAAATTTAAACCATGAAGTGCGGAACTATGAACTCCATACTGCGGAACCCTTCGCTGTCGTGCTCCGACACTGACTTGGCACCTTTTTTTGGTTTCCTACTACCTGTGGATAGCGTGAATGGCACAACACACGTTGGCAAATTCTAGTTTTTAGAACTTCCTGTTCAGGTTTTACTGACCATAAATAAATACAATATTGACGAAAGATAAGGAAATTGTTTAATTGTACGGCAAACGTTGCACGCATTAATTATATTCATAACACATACGTTTTATTATTTCCCTGTTGCATGTTTTTGACTGTTTAAATCGAAGGTAGTTTTATTTACGACACTGGCTTGACATTCTCTTGATATTTACTGTTTTGTTAAATCAAACTGTATGCTAACATGCGTTAATTGAATTACTTACGAAGTAATTGAATCTTATTGTTTGTCGATTGCATGATTTGTTGCTATTATTAAAATAAACAAAATCAAAATATGATTTTAAACGAATGTTATATCGGAATTTGATTGCCGATATTTCGAACCAGTTGCGTGGGTCGTGGTCACGGCGAAACTGCGGCGAATAATGAAGAACGTACTAGACGTAGGATAGATCGATTAATCTACCATTAGCTTGTCAACTGTTTCCTACGCCATCGCAGTTTTGAAGTGACCAAAAGCTAGGCGTGGTTCGAAATATTGGCAATAAAAAAAATAAAAAATCGTTAATCATGAGTATCCGATACATAGTGTAATGTACAATAGTATAATATAATATAGAAAGTCGCTTCTTTACATACGCCTTTAGGAATACTACCACCACCACACCTACCGTCAATGCACACTACAGTTAATATACCAAAACCGTGGACTAATAACTCGTAACTATTTACCGGGTTTCACTATTTACCGGGTACGATTTTTTAATTTCAATTGCCGATATTTCGACCCAGTTGCGTGGCTCGTGTTCACGGCAAAATTGCGGTGGGGGGGGGGGGGGGGGGGGAACTGTTGACAGATGCTATGGTAGTTAATCGATCTACATTACGTCTAGTTATGTTTTCTTTTTTGGATTCAATATCATGACACACCAAAAGAACTTTGCACTATTTCAATTGTTATTCGTACCCGGTACAGAGTAAAATTAATAAATTCCGCGATAATATTGGTTTAAAATCATAACTCGTAAGACGAAATACACACATATTATAGTAGAGAAAAATCGAGAATTTTAAAAGATTTCTAATGTGACGCCGTAAAGGCAGCCATGCGAAGCCAGGATGGGTCGATAGTTTAGTTTATAAGTTATTTCATTGGCATGAAGTTATCGTTCAATTTTAAACTCACTTTACATTCTGTAAGATGATCACGATTTGTAACAAAACACTGCAGCTGTTACGTGTCGACTTGGCAAAGCTGCCAACAGCTCTCTTAACACTTTCCCTGCGGTATACAACACTGGTGTATTTCTTGGCGTAACGCGCTTGCGGCTTGTTCACATCTGTATTGTACGTACAAATCTGTATGGATTACGGGCGAACCGCCGGGCGAAGTGACGCGTTTTCGTCGGCGCTGCAAGACTGAAGGCGGACATCTGGTCTGTATATTCGTGGATGTTACACTGATGGTAAGAAATACAATGACCACTACAGTCAAAGTGTTAAAGTTAATGTTACGTTGACATTTTCAGTTTCAGTTTAACGTTAAAGTATATCAGTTTAAAAATGTAACTTTATCCGCACACTAACGCTTGCCAACTTTACCGTAATAACTTAGTTATTAGTATTATCTTATCTACGCTATAATAAAATATGGTTTGCTACATAAATATGAAAAATTATTTAGTGTATCTTTTTGTTTACGTCAGAAGAACAGTAAACGAGCGTGCGGGTCACCTGATGTCATGTAGTCGCTGCAGCCCTTGGACATTCACATTCAAGTTCAAAAAGGAGTGAAGTCCTATCTGTGGCCTTACGTAGACATATTGCTACTTCTGAAGACTAAATTGGACGCCTCGCTATTAAGTGAAGCTAGAAACCGTATCTCTTCAATTTAAACGCGAAAATTGCTTCACGGCAGATTTAAGACAGCGTTCATACTATGGTTCTGCCGATTTGTTCATAGATCTAACAATTTTATTTGCAAACTAGCGACCCAGCTGAGCTTCGCTCGAGTAATAAAGTTTAATTTACTTACATTATTTTCTTTCATACATGATCACCTACTTACAAAAACTTACAATTATAAACATCTATTTCGAACGACAACTCAATGATTCTATTGAATTTAACTATTTAATTTCTCGCCCAATCGCCCAGGCAACGAGAACTCGCCTGGAGAGAGATCTCCCTTTGCCAAGAGTTTATTGCGAACAGACAGACAGATGCCACAGTGAACTTTGTTTTATAATTTTTAGAGTAGAGATATTGCAGAGGTTATACAAGTATTTGGCCCTGTTGCCAATCGTCTCCACTCAAGTGTAGTCACCAGTTGGCATCGTACAAACGGTTATCAAGTGTTTGTATAAAAATGTACAGGCCATCGTAGATGTCACAGGTTAAAGTGTATCCGCGTCGCATATAAATGAAGAAGTAAAAACATTTATGAGATACTGAGCCAGACTGTACAATCCGGTCAATACCTCGAACAGATGACGTCATTATTTCTGCAACAGTACGGTTAAGCTTGGGCAATGAAGTTACGTGGGACTTCAAATACTATAAAGGAAATTATACACGACATGTTACGTTCATGATATTCACAGAGTAGAGTCAGCTATCCATCCATCAGGACTTGTACCTCCACTGCTGGACAAAGACTATTATCAGGTCATCGGTCCATCTGGTTGGGGGACGCCCTGCGCTCCTTTTACGTAGATGTGGTCGCGACTAGAGAACCTTTCTATACCATCTGATGTCCGACTTTCGAGCAAAGTCGCCTGCCCACTGCCATTTCAGCCTGATAATTTTCAGAGCTATGTCGGTGATTTTAGTTCGTCTACGAATCTCGTAGGTACGAATTTTGTCACGTAGTGCAATACCAAGGAGTGCTCTGCATTACGTATACATATATACATATACATATATACATATACATATATACATATACATACATATGTATATGTATTTTTTCAACCAGAATAGGGTAAGACATCTGTCTTACCCTATTCTTATTTAAGAAGTCATCTGACTTCTTAAATAAGAATAACATTAGTTGCAATCCGCCCAGGGTTCCCGAAGTCATGGGGGCTACGAAAGGCGACTATATTTGTCCACACTACAAAAAGAGTTAATTTTTCAATACCAAGTTGATCGTTCACCAAAACAGATTTTTATTGATCTAAACAGTGGACCTTTAAATAATAATGTGAAGTTAATAAGCTAAGTAATTAAAAAATTGCTGTAGTCGACGTTTTATTTATGTTTAAATATATACGTTGGAGCCCCAAATTCTTGTATGTTCTCCGGCGTTCCCTAAAACGACCCTAAGTAAAAGGCGAAAAATCTGCGTTTTGATGGCCCCGTGGCGGAAGGTACCCGTTCCGGGTTTTCTCGACTTAAAAAAAAAACTATGATGCCTTAAATATTTTGCATTAATCTCAGGCATATAAAATTCGGTGGTATCGGAAAGCACGTGTTCACTATCTTATCTGTCGCGTCACGTGGGTCGATTTTGCTAAATACCCTTTCGTCTTACCAGGGTCAATGTCGGTTCGTCATGTTTCTATTTGGAACCTGATAACAACTAGTGTTTAAGTTAATGTTTAACTGAGCGAATGGCCACGCCCATCTTTAATTTACGCATGTATGTAAGATACATGGTTTACATTATTGGAGGCGACCATCTTAGTCCTCAAGAGTAGAAATGCATCCACGTCCATCCTTAAATAGAGCTTCTGTTCTATTTGAGATTGGACGTGGTTGTCCATGGGCTGCAGTGACCAGTTAACATCAGGTGGCTTGCATGCCCATTTCTTACTCTTTCACAATAAAAAAAAACACATACGCATTGGGCCAGCGTAGTGGACTGACTAAATTGTATCAGTCTGCTGATTTGGAAACTTGTTTACTAATTACTAACATATTAGTTTTGCTGTAGTTTAAACTCTATTGTTCATGTTATAATGATAATATTATAAATTTAAGACGACTAAATAGATAGCGTTCTTAAGACCTTTTTCCAGTTCTTAAGCTGAATCACGCTGTTCATCATTCTGATCATGTATAAATTCTATAAGAGGTTCAATATGTTATTAGTAAATTTTCTTTACAGGTATATTTGAAAATAAATTTAATTTGAGTCTAATGCATGAGTTAATATTCACATTAGATTGAGTTGGGGTACTTTGGAACTCTTAATCAAATAACATTGGTTCCTCGTTCGCAATAAGACAATTCCTCAACAGAAACAGGTAGGTATTATACATCCAGGGGGAATAACCGGGAATAAACAAGGAATCGAAGCGAGATATATGATATTTGCTAAGCAAACGATATCACTTCATACGTCGGTAGAATGTATGTAGATATTAATATAGGATAGCTTCAGCCGCGTAAATTTTACGACACGGATATTACCAAGGAAAATCTTTCCATATATTTTTTATGTGTGAAGAGTAGTAAACAAGCATGCAAACTATCTGATGTTAAGTAGTCACAGCTCATAGACATCCAATACAACCACAAACACGACTAAAATCCTATCTGAGCTCGTCGAACATTGATACGTTGCTTCTCCTGAGGAGTAAGATGCTCGCCTCGCTTTAAAGTGGGCCCGGTAACCGCATCTTCAATCGAAACAGAAATAATGCTTTAAGGCGGATTATGAGGGCACCGGTGGTGCCTCCCTGATCGAACTTTATACCCATTCTTATGTTGTTAAAGTAGCAGATGTGCGTAGATCCATCTGATTTTAAATAGTGTCTATAGTTCGTGAAACTGTTCAACCTCAAACCCGATTAAACTCCTGCTTGAGGTCGTGCACAGATGCGTTTCTTCAGACTGAGATGGTCGCCTCGTTTGCAAGTGTAGCCGGCAACCGCATTTCCATGAAAATCCTCTAGGGGTCATTTACTTTGGGAATTACTGTACTCCACATTTAAGAGGTCCCCACATCCGACGAGTAGAAATAGAGTTTGATTTTAGTAAACATTATTATTTATAAAACTTAGGTGTACAGGGAATTGACTGACTGATTAATAAACCACGAACTTGTTCCCAATTCCGTTCGATCGTGTTCCGCCTAACAACAAGGAATTCAAACTTTGTCGGAACTTAGTCAATAATTACAGACAAAGTTCTGATAATTAACATTGCGGAATACCTTTTCTTCAGGGAATTGAACTTAGGAAGCTAAACTTTCTTGATAGACGACATTTTTTTCGTATTACAACTGTAGTAGAACTATAGAGATAGGACCGACCATACGGTGGTACCTGAAGTGGTAAGGGCGGTACTTATCAGAGAAAAGCCGAGAATTTCAAAGATTTGTAATTGGATGTCGTAATGTGTACTGTCGTAATGTCGTAGTTCGTATCCGGGTATCTCTAGTATTTGTAGAGGAAAGTGACCAACAGACCACAAATAAACGCACAGCAGAAGCCGCTAAACGTATACATTCGAATATTTGTAAACAGGTTCATTAAAGGTGGGAGAAGTATAGTTCGACCGGGGAGATGCCAACGCCGCTCTCATAATCCGCCGTAAAGCATTACTAGTGTTTCGGTTGGAGAGGTGTGGTTGCCGGCTACACTTTGAAGTGAGGCGAACATCTTTGTCCTCAGGAGTAGCAAGCAACACATCTATGTTCGAGCTCAGATACGATTTCAATCGTGTTTGTAGTTGTAAGTGGATGTCTATGGGCTGCATCATCACATCAGGTGGTTTGCATGCTCATTTGCTACTCTTCTCACATAAAAAATAAAATTAAATTAAAAAGCGTTCGTCGTGAGAACCCGTTATATAATATATCTGTAGCATTTGTGTTCAGCTTAGGAAATATGAAGGAGTCTCTTGTAAGGAAAACAGTTTATCCAAACAAGGGAATCAGGTCAATATTTACGGACGATTTAACGTGATGGAAACAGATGTCAGTTCCGCGTTTATATGTAGGAGATACGAAAAGCATTGATATTGATAAAACGGTAAAAAAACCTGTTTCGCATACAAGGGTCCAAGGTTCGAATCTATTAATTTTCTTCAAAATAAATAAAGCAAAAATAGAGCTACATGATTTTATGATTTTAGACTAACCGGCTACTAACGATTAACGATTATTGATTGCCGATATTTCGACTCAGTTGCATGGCTCGTGGTCACGGCTAAACTGCGGTGACGGGAGCAACGGTTGTCACACGTTAATGTTAGATTAATCTTAGATAGATTACCTACGTCATGAGCCATACAACTGGGTTGGAATATCGACAATAAAAATCGTTAATCGTGAGCACCCACCCGATACATTGCAAAATGTACATGAATTATTGATTGTAATACCGACGAAATGTAATATAGACTTTTAATAGCGCGTAACCGTTGGATGCAGACAGAACCGGTATTCGTGAAGCCATCTGGGGAGGCCTATGTCCAGCAGTGGATACGTAAAGGCTAATGAATGGATGACTATCGACTTCTGGACTAATAAGGCCACAGACAAAAGGTACTATGTCCAGCAGGGGACGCGTAAAGGCTGACGGATGGTTGAATTTAAAGGTGGGAGATCTATAGTTCGACCGGGGAAGTACCCCCGCCACCCTCATAATCCGCCGTAAAGCATTACTTCTGTTTTGGTTAATGAGGTGCGGTTGCCAGCTACATTTTGAAGGCGACCATCTTAGTCCTCAGGAGTAGCAACGTATCTAAGTTCGAGCTAGGATTTCAGTCGTGTTTTTGTATGTACGTGAACGTCTATGGGCTGCGATTACTTAACATCAGGTAGTTTGCATACTCGTTTGCTACTCTTCTCACATAATAAAAGAATATAGACTTTTCTACCTCGGTCAGGGACAAAAGGTAGATGCACGAGAAGGCCAAAGACAAAAGGTAGTTAAATATATTTCTAGGTAGGCCCGAACAAAACGCTGCTACTATTAAAAGTAAAATAAACAAAACTAGGGGACATTTGAATATTTTTAATAGAACTCTGGGAAGTTTCTTGGCAGGGATTTTGCTGATGCAAAAGGGCAACATGTTTCACATTTCTGAATTCGCCGCTTTGCTATATAAATACATCTTACTAGTGATGTTTTATAGATTTCTATATTGTCTTGAAACTGAGTAATAACCAATAATAAATAATAGTAAAAAAAACTAAAACACACGCTTTTATAAAAAAATCCAACTAAAAAAGTATAAATAAGAAAAAAAAATGCAATGTAAAAAAAGCGTGGAGTGTTTTTTCAGTGATCTATTGATACCATTTTTTATAAAAGCGTGTTTTTTAGTTTTTTTTTATTTTATTTCTTTCATTTCTTTCATGTTATTCCATTGTCATCGTTCCTTGATATGTATGCAAAGTTTCAAATTAATCAGATATCTGGAAATTGGTGAAAATTATGCTCACAGATTCCGTTACATACATAGATACAACCCAAGCTAATAAAAGTGTGTTAATTAAAGTTTATTTTGTAATTAATGCTTAGATTTATTTATACATACTTCATTTTAAAGCTACAGAGAGGATTACGAAGGGCGAACTTGATGCTAATGGCATTCTTCACCAGTCAACCCTTGGTGATATCGAAAAGACATGATACTTAGCCAAAGAAACTTGGCGTTTTTATTCAAATCTATTACTATACTATACTAAATACATACATACCCACCCACCACACACACATATTTATATGCATACACAAATATATACACAGATTTTTAAAATATTTTTGTTATAATTCGTTTTAAGGTTCCACGTTAGATTACTAATATTTTCCAGCTACGTATTGCCATAGAGTGTATAGCAGGCGCTAAAATTTTAATTTTATAATAATTTATTTATCATATAAGCATAATCGGTGATAACCCGCGTTATGTGGCATTTCCAATAAAACGCTTTAGTGATCTCCTCTGCTTATTGAGAATACCAGGACCCCATAATGAACCCAACTAGTATTATGCACGACGCCCCAACTTTGCACATCATCGTAGGGCTTCCCCGGCTTCTCGGGCACCGGGCTTACGTCGAAGTGGGACTACTTACACCGACATTGCTACGCCTGAACGGCTCGACCTCTCGTACCAATCACGATCCTGAAAGACTCCTTTAACTGGCTTCTTAGGAGATACCGTAGATCTCGTAACTGTGCACATTTTAGTAGACCTTACCCGGCTGCCCTGGTTCCGGGATTACATCGAAGTTACCAGTTACAATGACGGCTCTTGCTCGTACCAATCCCGAACTTGAAAGAATCTTTAAGAGGTTTTTTAGATATTTAACGCTGTTCTGGTCCCGAGCTAGAGGCACGGCGAAATTCTAGGAACCGAGATTGAATTCGTACTTTACGACGGTTTCTCGGGTCAACGTTACGATTACGTGATCCGAATAGAGATCCGATCCATACATTTTAAATACAACGCCAAGCTCTCGGAACGAATGTTTCGTTATTACGAATTTTTGGAACAGAAATTTCGAAATCAATATTGCCTACGCTGTGTACGTCATAAAATCGCGTCCACTCAGCGGAATATTAAATTTGAAGTTGCCTGTTTTGACCAGTGGCACAGTGGTAAACATATCAATCTGACACGCAGGTCCTGGGTTCGATTTCCCACCAAGCAGATATGAAATGAATTTAGGTTTCTGTTCTTGGTTTTGATGTTTGTGCGTCTTTGTATGTTTACGTATCGCCCATGATAAAAGTGTCATAATGTGACACTATGAGTATCAAATTTTTTAATACTTCTGTAGGATTGAAAAATAAGTATTCTGGGTTAGCATTGACCACCCTTCCCCCCTTCCCCCAACATGTCTACCTACGCCCAAGGCAAGGTAATGTAAAACACTAATCTAAAATTCTTTCTCTTTAAATATAAAGAAGAATAATAATTCTTTATCTTTTTTAACTAAAAACATGTAAAATCCAATATTGGAACGTATGTAGGATTAACAACTGAACAAACGAGCTTCAGTAATTCCATTGCAAAGGGAAATCCATTTGAACAGTAAACACTATTTGTACTAAAACCGGACTTATCCGGTTTGAACCAGTTTTTCACAATCAAAATGGCGGACGGACTTCGTTAAAATGGAACATGGATTTGCATTGAAATATCATTCGTTCTTTGTGTTTTTTTGGTGGATACATTTATTCAAAAGAATTTCTTTGACTACTGTTCGAATTCTCTAATTCGTAATGAAAAAGGCTAAGGGTGCTATAAAATTGAAACTTATGTCTGTGGGATTGCGTGTTTTGATAAAGTTTGATAAAGTTTTGATTTAGAAATGATACACGGCTTAAAATGCAGTTTTTCTATTTGCAAATTAAATTGTGTTGATTATTCGACAGAACTTATAGAAATCTGTTCATTCCTTTGAAAATTATAAGCTGTTTTCCGATATGGCGGGGATTTCATTCGTATTATATACGTTAATACTTAAGTTCGAATTGCTGTCTCCTGATTACTTTCATACTTTTCGTGCCAAAAATGTTGATCGTAAATATGTACCAGCCTTCTTGTCACCAGCAGCATGAATCAAATATAGAACTGAATATATTATAGTGTCATTAATGTTGACTTTTTATTTTTCTAGTCATAAATATATGTCAGTAGAGACTTATTACAAATTCAAAGATACTGGTTACCACCACTTAACATATAGTGATTAGGTAGAGTTAGACATTTCTGTAATACTAAAGTTATATTCATTTTTAGTAATTAAGCTTTGCATTAATGTTTTGCGCTCTCTCGAATATAAAAGCGCTGCGCTTTTGCTCGTTAAGCTTTGCAAAAGCTTCGCTGGTCTCAAATACGTGACTAAATGGAACTTCCTCTATTTTGATTCCGAGTAATTTGTCCAAAAACGTTTGGAGTTTAACGCAATTATCGTTGGTATGTGTTACATTAAGACCTTTTATAGGTGGTAGAACTATATATAGTTCGACTGGGGAGGTACCACCGCCGTCCTCATAATTCTCTGTAAAGCATTACTCGTGTTTCGGTTGGAGAGGTGCGGTTGCCGACTACACTTTGAATCGAAGCGACCATCTTAGTCTTCAGGAGTAGCAACGCGTCTAAGTTCAAGTTCAGATAAGATTTCGGTAGTGTTTGTGGTTGTAGATGGATGTCTATGGGCTGCGACTACTTTACATCAGATGGTTTGCAAGCTCGTTTGCTACTCTTCTCACATAAAAAAAACTTCAAAATATTTTTTTTAATGTCAAGTATTTCTGTTACAGAGATCAAGATCGCCTAGCAGTTCAACACAGAGGCAGTTGGATGAGGCTGATTTGTTCATGGACCTCATAAAAGACGTGGCGAATGAACTGGACATCGATGTACTTTGTCATAAGGTAATGATTGAGATCGTTTGTACTTAGTCCGAAATATTAATTTAGGCATATTGTAAGACTTAATGGTAGAGAAAATTACAAATGAATTTCAAGAAATTATTTACATTTTGATAACAATAATGAGTATCTCATTAGCGGAATCTCTAGTTTTCACTCTCCCATGTCTCATTCTCCCCATTTTAACAGGAAACAGAATTGGATCGACGAGGAATAGAAAATATGAATAATGTGTCTTCGCTTTTTTCACTTTAAAGCAAATTTTAAAAGTAATTATAATGAAAACCTAACCTAAACAATCTAGCATCCGTGCCCATGCGGCATGGCGCCAAGAACGCTAGCCGCATTCCCGCGTTGAATAGCGATCGAATTTGAATTTGAAGTTATATCTTTTAATATTGCGGTCAGCAACGTAAGTCACTGACAGTTCAACTGGTCACAAATAACAAACAGTAAGCATTACGCATGATTTTGATTTAGACCTCTAACAAAGAGGGTTCAAGATTCGAAGCCCTGGCATCACCTATTTTACAAACTCATTATTGTCTTAGCACTGGCCTCGTAACCGAAACTCAAAATAAGAATCTTGCCTCAGTATGAGAAGGTTTAAGCCATGGTCTACCATGCTACTAAAACCCGGATTAACTTTTAAGATTTTTTATGAAGAACTCTCAGGTACCCAAGGTACTTTACAAAGTTATGCTTCGCCGTTAAAGGCAGTCATAATTGATATAAACATAAAAAAAAAACCAAAAGAGCTTTCCAGGGACTCGAAACCAGGACCCGCCATATGATA
>DWON01001857.1:0-22699 GCA_018251015.1 Phocides pigmalion okeechobee
CACACCTCCCCAACCGAAACACAATACATGACGAACATGTTGCTTTACGGCGGGTTATGAGGGTGGCGGTGGTGCCGTCCCGGGCGAGCTCAAATGGTTCTACCACTTTTAAAATTCCTTGTTCATTTATGCTATATAAAAGCTTATCTGTAAAATTTTAAGGCTTTAGGTTTTTATTTTTAATATACAAATAGGCTCGCGTTTGGCTACTATCCCACCTGATGGAAAGCGAGACGCAGCCTATGATGTAACAAGCTTGCCTAGAAGGTGCCAAGGTTCAGTAGTTTGACTATGCTTGGATGTTTGGATGGGTGAGTCACCATACTCATTTATATTCCTTGTTTTTTCTACATTTTTATAATGCTAATTTTGTCGAGATTTAATAATTTTATGTTAATATAAAAATCCATGTGCGTCCATTTATAATTCATCTCCTTTTAAACAGCTTAATCGACTTAATTATTTTGTTGCGTATTCATGGGGTCAACTAGGTGTTTCCTGGTTACAGTTGGACATAACGGGAGACGTTTACGTCACTCATCTACTCTTTTTAACGTACTATTATGTATTTGTGTGTAAACATTGGGTCTGTGGTCGTTTGAAACGAAGTACGTCGTAATTAACGTGTTTGATAGGTTAACCATAGCGTCGAGTGACCGGAGGGCTGGCAGCTATTTCGCACTTAGAAGCCTTGCCACACAGCGAGGATACGCTGCCGGCGTCCTGGGCAATTGGTCAAACACAGGAATTTTGGATACTATATATTATTTGGTAATTTATTTTCTTACTTTGCTTTAAATTACTTTTTACGTGCTACATTATTATTATTATTACATGCAATATAACGATATATATAAAAATATTTTTTTACATTAAACATTAATATTTTTAATGTGTTACCTGTAAAGATATTTTGCTGCACTGGGGTTCTTATTTAAGATAATATAATTATTAAGAAAAAAGCAATCCACTTCTTAATATAATGTTATTATTTAAAAACCGTTAAAATTTACACAAACCCGTTCATTTGTTTTAAAACTTACTTATAAAAAACACACCTACTTACTTATACAAGTACTACTTACATATACAGGATTTAAGTTCTATCGCCTTTTTACATAAATATAAAGCGATATCTTTGTTTGATTATTTACTAAAAATATACCGAAAGTTATTGAAATAGAAATAATTAAAAAGTTATAGCCGTTTATCGGCCGATCAAAATACGCCCCTCGTTCAAACGCTCCCCAAAATAAGACATTAGAACCATAAGCGTAATAATTAGGGTAGTACAATTATAGTGCTACGTAATTGGCAATGTCCCCGATACAGTCATAGCAGGTGTTCGTATATAGTTTGCAGACGTCTTTATATCATTAAACTGGCACCGATCGATTGCACATCGCTAGTTAATTTTGGCAATTCCATTGTGTTTTCTACCGAGGGTGTTGGATGTTGAGAGCATTCTGTGGATTAGTTCTGTCACGTGTGGCGATATATTCACTGGTTTGATAAACGGAAGTTTATAGGTTCGACTCTCGGTAAGTAAATCGAATTTGGTCCCGACCGTTTATATTTTTCTGTATCTAAACTTTAACTTGAATTTTGACATGTAGTCCTTATGGTACAAAAATACTTAGTAAGGAAGGACTTTACAAAAATCACCCTCAAAACATGTATGTAAATTTAACTAAAACTCGCTTGAACTAGACTACTTTTAACTTCATATGTAAGTATCCGATAAAGTTAAAATTTACCATTGCACTATTTTTATTCATAGAAAATTTTTACACCTTGACTTCTCTGTAGTGAGGAATCTTATAAATAAGGGTCATACATTTTGGTCAATTTGAGTTTAACATTAATTATTAGCAAAATCAACAATAGTCTCACATACTGTGCGGTTTATTTACGAAGATATATGTATGTATGAAACGATCGTTAAGGTGTAGCGCAACTGCGAATTGGTTGGGTGGCCGCGATTTTTAAAATTATGTGCGCGCTGCAATCATTCCGACGGAATGTGACGCTTTCTGTCCCGATTGTTACTGAGAGATAGGAGTTAACATTTGTCGGAAGTCCAGTGGATGGTTTGAAAACTTAAGTAGTCACGTCAAAGTCAAATTCAAATTCAGATATTTATTTCATTGTAAGGTATTTACATACACTTAATGAATTTACAACATGCATGTTACCAATTAAACCGTATCTCCGCTTAATTCACTGTAGTAGCGTGCTCTTGGCCTACTTTAGCAAAAACCAAAAACCTTCCAGAAGATGAATATAAAAGATATTGTACATACGTGACAAATATTTCATATTTCACGTTAATCTCGATTCTGCTTTCCATTTTCAGGTACTGTAGCAAAATAACCTTTCCGATTGAACCTGTCACCGAAATCAACAAAACTGTAAAGCCGATGAGCTTTCGCATTCCAATTAAACGAAAAGCTCTATGTGTGCATATACGTATTTGAGAGCTGGACTTCCGTTCAATCTGAATTATTGAACCCGTGCGAGTTTACCGAATAACGCTGTCCATGCTTGTACTTATATTGATATTGAATTTTGATTGAGGGGTGTGATATAATATGCAGCTTACTACTGGGATCGGATTCCGTGCATGATTGAATTTTTATGGAATCGATATATATAAAAGAGGAAGGTAACTGACAGATCCAGAAATAAACGTACGCCGAAATCACTGAACGAAGAATCGTGAAATTTTGCAGATAGTGTCAATGTGCTCTGAGAAAGGAATTGTGGAAATTGCACCCTAAAGGTGTGAAATATTAGTTAAAACATTGAATGAAATTTTATTTTTCATAATATCGACTCTCAGTGAGCAAAGCTGCGGGTTGGCAATAGCTTGCTGTATATTCCATTAAACATGAAGTTAATAATAGCTTGCTGGTCCTTCCATTAAAAATGAAAGCGTGGCCCGCCTGATATTACTGGTCGCTATAGATAGGAATGGGTATCATACCATTTTTATTTGATACCATCACTTAGGGCATCAGACGCAAATTAAGCTTGGACGTGTGCTGTAGGTTATATAGGAATACGTTATCTATATGTATGGACCTAAAAATCGCTTCCAATATCTATATCTCACATACGAACACTCTTGGCTTCTCCGTAAATCTATTTCTTGAAAATCCAATTTACTCTACGTTCTTTTTCAACAACTTCTCTGTTTCTTGCAGTCCGTCAATGGAACAAGATTTCCGTAGTTATTCGTCAAGCTAAAGTAAATTGACTCGTTCAAGAGTCAAGCGAAGGAGTTCTATGCTAACATTTAGTTATTCTCTTTGCTGCTATTCCTTATTATTGTTGTTCTTGGTGTTTTTATATGTAATTTTCTTGTCTTCTATTCTTATATTTTATGGTATACAATAAAGTATATTGTAATGTATTGCATTGCATTGTATAGTATTGTATGGAGCTTAGAACTGAAGTCTGTTGGTCGTACGTAGAAGCGTTGCACTCCTGAGACACAAGATGGACCTTTCCAACCAAAGTACAACAATTGCTTCTCCGTAGATTATGAGAAAGTATTTTTATGTACACGTAAATGTCATAAATTTTCAGTGTTTGCATTTCGTCGACCTTTCTGTTATTACTTGAAGATTAACTAGAAGTTAATACTAGGAGCATTAAGCCTTTGGATCTGTCTTTTCTTATACGGAGTAGAAGATAACGTAAATTTATAGTAGAGCTATAGCAAACCTTATCCAATATTGATTAACCGTGATCCATGACTAACGAATGACGTTTCAGTCGGCCTTTGAGAATTAGCTGCGGCGTATAGGTAATAATTAAAGTCTACAAAGCCACACACATGCAATTGTGCGCATATATGCATGTGTCGGGGTTAAATGCCATTCCAGTTAGTCCACGAGCCGGGTGCAAATTTCGTCTATCATTTTTTTTCGGACCATAACTCGTAAAATGCTTCAGATAGGTCCATCGTTAAGTTTCGTGAATGTCGGCTGCGGTTCCGTGGGTAGGAGGAACACATAAAAAATTGCTAGTATTACTGCCATCGACCGACCGATCGACTGAACCGTAGCTGACGCGTACGAGGTTTCAGGATACAGCTTTCTAAAGCTTTTAACGAGTTATTTTCTGAGATTGAATTTGTCATGAAGATCTGTTGCTTGCTCGCGGTCTATATCTATCTACATGATCTACCCACGTAAGGCATTTTTGGATAGCGCATTATTGTTATTGTGGCTGTTTTAACTATATGTTGATAGTATAATCATTGACGTGCGTACATAGCAAGCAGCTCAGGGCATCTCCCAAGAAGGTGATCGCCGACCTCATAAGAATATCGGGTAACCGCTAAATTAACGGCACAGAACAGGTCAGAGTGGTGGCTCCTGGGCTCCCCTAGGTCTCCACCTACATCCGGCAGTGGACGCGTAAAGGCCGATGGATGGAGATATAATATTGTGAAGAACTCCCAAGTTGTATATATAGTTATATATTAAGTTATAACGTTTCGCATGTTTAACCAATGAAAACATTTTTTATTTAAAGAAAGTTCATCTTAGGTCCTAACAGCCTGTTCGATTTAAGCTGTCGTCGTCGTGCCCATTTGTAGCATGTGAAGCATTTTTTACATTTAGAAATGTGTAGTCGCTGGTTCCTTTGAAGTTACTACCTGAGTTGTAAACATGTCTCAGATCAGCTCTCTGTAGGATTATTGTTCTGTAAGGAGTTGCTGTAGTTGTCACCTATAGGGTATAGTGACTAATTACCATGTGAGGCCGGCTCGTTTATCACTTCAATTCAATATATAGCTTTAAGAAGAAAGTAATGATGTAGTTTTAATATTTATAAGCTTTACTAAATTGCACGTTGTATATTGTAAGATACCAAAGATTACGCTCACGTAATGGTAGAGAAGGTTTGATATCAGCCCGACGACCGGTCGGATGTACTCAAATGCAATTAAACCATTACGAGTCATCTTATACTGACTTCAAGAAAGGAATAAGTGGGAAAATAACCACAATAAAATAACCACAATAAAATAACCACAATAATTTAACCACAATAAAATCATATTACAGCGAGTGGATAACTGTTAATTAGTAACAAGTGCTAAAATGGACTTCCGGCGGCGAAAATTATATTGGAATTCAGGCCGTAGTTGGAAATAAATGAGATTTTACGTTGCAGGCAGTCGCGCTGCAATGAAACGCCAGACGGCGACAGATTAAAGTTTCAGAGCAGAATTTCCAGACATCTGCGATATAGTCAAACCGCGGAAATCGGAATGTTTCACGATATCGCAAGACTAAGTTTAAGATGACATGATACCGCAGTGGTTGCTTAGTATTAATTGAAATTTCTCAAAGTGGAATACGCAGTTCGAGTCTTTGACATCTCTGATTGTTCATTTACAATGTTAGGAATTCACTATCATTTGTACTTTGTAACAGGTGCTCACGATTAATGATTTTTTATTGCCGATAATTCGTACCCGTTGCATAGCTCGTGGTCACGGCTAAAATACGATGATCGGGAAAACTGTTGATGGATGCTAATGGTAGATATATCTATCTAGCCTATGTCTAGTTCGTTTTACTTCTAATTCATTATTACTTGTTTTAACAATAACATCTTGAGGTACCTGATTTCTTGAGGATACTCCGTAAAGTTTGAGGATGCTCCGTAAAGTTTTTGAAGATAATAAGTATACCAATACCCACTTGGTCAACGTGGCAATTTATTATCTAACCCTTTTCACTCTGAGAATGTAGAACTGTGCCCAGCAGTGTAATAGTAGTAATTTTAAAAATAAATTTAAAATGAACAGCAGTTCTTTCATACATGCATCCAATCATTACCTAGTTGCAAAAACTAACAATTATAAACATATTTTTTGAATGACGACGGAATTACTATACTGATTTTAACTATTTAATTTCTCGCCCAATTTCCAACAAAAAACTTAACTTATTATTCACTAAATCCTTCCTCAGGAATCACTCGACCTATTGTTGAAAATTTTCAGAAAATCCGTCCAGTATTTTTTCAGTTTATCAGGAACAGACAGACAGAGAGACGCAATAGGGGACTTTGTTTTATAATTTTTAGATATTAAAATATACCGCATACAAATTATAAAAAAACAGGTTAGTTACGGGAATGGATAAGAATTAATATCGTAGGTAAATTATTAACCCTATAAGATGAACTGCATACACATTTATCATCTTTAACATATAAAAAAATACATTGTTTTTACTCATAAGATCATATCGCCAAATATTTGGAAGTTAAGTATTACCGTAGTTTTTTAATTCCTCGTCATAGCTGTGTGGAGATGACACACCCAATATACATACACATATACACTGACCTGACCTGGTTCTCCAGCCGCCCTGGTTGAGCTGAGCGCTATTGATTTTTACTGAAATGATTGTGCTGGAGCGCGTCAAATTCTGCAATGCTATGACTTCGCGCTACCAAATCTCATTGCGCGGTATTGAATACAAATAATGCAGTATGATGTTAATACAATAGCACCTCTAAATATTATAAAAAGCCCCCGACGCGTTTGCCTGTCTGTCTGTTCGCGATAAACTCAAAAAGTACTGGACGGATTCTCTCACAGTTTCAACAACAGGTAGGAAGGAAGGTTATGGTGTAAATTAAGTTTTTTTTTTGTAAATTGGTCGAGAAATTAAACATAATAATTCAGTCGTCGTTCGAAATAGATGTTTTAATTGTTAGATTTTGCAACTAGGTAATGACTGGATGTATTTATGAAAGAAAAATAATGTAAGTAAATATAAACTCTATTACCCTAGCGAAGCTGGGCCGGGTCGCTAGTAGTTGATAAATTCGAAGCACATGCAGTGATTGCGGTTAACCTGCAGGCCTTTTAACGGGTTTCGTGGTGCAAATCTATAGCACGCTTCACATATTTTTAAAAATTATACGCTTATTTAAAATTAATCATGAGCGGCTTTAATGACGGTGGTAATAATCGGTATCACACAATAAAGTTCCGAAAGGTGATCGATACTCAAATTTCGCAATGGCCCAGCGTGGTGGATTTATTAGTTTCTTAATAGGATTAGGACTTTCTAATCCTTCTCATTTTGAGCTCGTGCTCAGTGCTGAGACAGAAGCAAAGTTTATTTTTAATGACCGAATAATTTAAGTTACTGTCAAATAGAAAAGTATAGTAAATATCAAACCAGATAATTTTTGCTTTTAAGCAAAAGTTATTACTTGCAATTTTTTCTCTGTGTGAAACAAACCACCATTATTCTTTTCGTCGGTATATTTAAAGATCGAAGATTTTTATTTAATTTTAGACGGTCCTATAACGGATAAAAAGATAAGCCCCTTAGGAGATTATTTCAATACGAATATATGTATAAGGGAGTTAGCAAAGATATAACGTATCTTTAGTGTATATATTTGTTTGACCTTTTCAACTACTAACCGCTCATATAATATGTCACGTGACGTTACATTTAACATCGACTCAAAAAGTTCAGCAAACATTCGACTGTGAATAATGACTTTTGTTAACCCGGCTAACGCAGTGGTAACTGTACCGGCTTGACAGATTGTTCTGCTTTTGATTTCAAGTCAGTGTTTTTTATATGAGAAGAATAGTAAACGAGCATGCAAATCACTTGATGTTAAGTAGTTTACAGCCCATAGACATCTACGTATGACCACACACACGACCGAAATCCTATCTGAGCTCGAACGTAGATACGTTGTTACCCCTGAGTACTAAGATGGTACCCTCACTTCCAAGTGGAATCGGCCAATCAAAACATGCTTACGGTATAATGCTTTATGGCGGATTATGAGAGCGGCGGTGGTACCTCGCCGGGCGAACTGTGGTTCTCTCACCTTTAAATTCAGATAACTAGTAATTTTGATTTTTCGTGTCCGATCTGGTTCTGGGTATTGTCCGTTGTGTCCATGATACCCACGACAGGGAGATCTTAGGTGGCTATGAGTGTAAACAGCGTTTTTATTTGTTAATTTATTAATTATCTTTCTGTAGCTCCAAAATAAATATACGGTTATTCGTTAAGTCGTAAATCAAAAACATTAGAGATTCATATCCAGATCTTCTGGAAGAGATCGAATCCACTGGACCATCACAGGTTTCAAAAGAGATAAAACTTTCAGTTTATTCATCATAAGTGTGTTGCACTAATTTGAAATATGTAGAGTACGAGTAGTTCAATAGAGTTGTACAATTCCAACCATTAATAGATTGACAAGAGGCGCCCGGGCGGTCAATTGCCAATCAAATCGTTCCGAATAAGATCTTTAAAATGGTACATGTTTGAATGCATTTTGAATGTTTGTTAATATGCGTGTTTGTTACAAATAAATAAAGAGTCATCTTTAGATTAAAGCTGCAATCTGTAGTTCGACTACGTTAGTATACCTAATACCTTGTATTAGTGTTATATGTTGTCCATTAAATTTAGCAACTCCCTGCTATTTCTTGTTTCTTCTAAAAATATCTAATACTTCTCGTATTAGATCGAATCCATCAAGCTAGTCAAGTACCGACTGGAGGACAAAACATTAGGAAGGCATGTATAAGCGTCGAGCGTTCAGGTTTCCTTACGATATCTCTTTATGGTCAAAACAAGTGATAGAAAATTTCCAATAAATTAGAATGTTTTTTTACAATAATAGTAATTAAATAGTTTAAATGGAATATATAAAAATTAATTATATAATAATAAAAGCGTAACTTAAACATTCTAAAGAAAGTCTGTGCCTATGCGACACGGCAAATATATTTTAAAATTTAGTGCCAATATAATGATAACTGTCAAGTGAGTCAGAAAATTCCTGTCCTCTATAATTTTCCAATTGGCGTGCGTTGTCTCCTAGAAATACTTACATGGAGACCGTCTCTCTTAAATAGTTTTATAAATATAATCACAAACATAATCGAATTCAAATAAAGAAAAGGTTTTGTATTAAACATCCGTGTTTAGTAGAAGCGTTTTCGTCGAAACGAAATATCGACAAAAACGCATCTAGTACATATCTAGTATATTATATGGCGACGTACCGCTTTCGTTATGCGTCGTGATGCGATTGTAGTGTTTTGTTTAGAGAAGTGTGGAAGTCAGATACACTTACGAGTTACGTCTTAGTCCTCGGGAGTAGCAAATTTTAATAAACGTACCCACGTGCATTCGCATCATGTTTATTAGTTGCCTTATATATCTGTTGATCCCTTCATATCACCGATCGTTGTCAAAGTTTATTGAACCTGTCGTTTTCGTATAATTGTGAGCACAATCATATCTTAACTCACGTGCCAGATAAAGAATAAGCTTTCATTAAATATAAAAAACTTTAATTATAAACGTATAATTTATATTTATATATGATATTAAATAGCAATGAAAACCTTAACATAAATTTGATAAACGTGTATATAAAGATAACGTGAGGTAGTAAAGAACATGTAGATTCTTGGAGAGTATGTGCGAGCTACGAAACTCTACGTAGCATTGGTTCCATTTTTTTATTCACAAACTCATTTTCTTAAAGTAAGTTACTAATTAATTTATACCTCTATAAACATACATTTAAGAAGAAAATTCATGTCTTACCGACGACTAGGTTTTATTTATTACCCGTTTGAATAAACGAACTAGTGTAAAACTCTTAAAATATTTCCCCAAAGAATAACCCGCGATAAGAACGAATTAACAAATTGAGATATTTGTCCGTAATTTGTATGTAAGTATCAATTTTTTAAAAATAATTTATTTGCGTAGAACTTTGACGCAAATACCCAAGTTCGTCATTTTTCTCTCCCCCTTTAGCCGGGCTTATTTTAGAATCCGCTGAAGCCTTTTAATACATCTGTCGAGAAAAGTTATAGGAAGGGGTGCGGTGAGGAAACCAACTTATTTTTAAAATGAAAATATTTGAAGAAAAACATTTGTAGAAAATGAAATTCATTTGAATAACACGTTTTAGTGCTATTATTAAACATTTCGAGTATTTTTAAAACCGATGATGAGTCATATAAATAACTGTATACTTGCTTACGATGACAACCTACGTAAGGTTATGATCGAAGAACTAAAAATTGTAATTTTAAAATTCGTCAGCTCTGCATTTACGGTACAAATTTGGCCAAGAATCGTAGCATAATGCGTATGCCGTTACTTTAATAGTCTTTCAAATATCTCCCGATAATGACCATATCGATTGGAAACCTGTTTGTGACGGCCATTAGTGACTCAAATATTCGGCTCCCAAGGCGTGCGAAAGCCTTGACTGTGTACCTATCATTTTTGCAGTTACATACCACCGAGATATAGAGAGAACGGGCAGATTTTAAAAGTGAGAGAACAGTAGTTCAACTGGGGAGGTACCACTGCCGCTCTTATATTCCGCCGTAAAGCATTACTTGTGTTTCGGTTAGAGAGTTGCTGTTTGAAGCGAGGCGACCATCTTAGTCCTCAGGAGTAGCAACGTATCTACGTTCGAGCTCAAATAGGATTTCGAGCGTTTTGGTGTTGTACGTGAATGTACGAACTATAGGTGGTAGAGCCGTTAGAGCTCGCCCGGGGCGGCACCACCGCCACCTCATAACCCGCCGTAAAGCAACATGATCTTCATGTATTGTGTTTCGGTTGGGGAGGTTGGTTCCCGGATACACAATATTGGAGGCAACCATCTTAGTCTTCAGGAGTAGGAACGCATTCGCGCCCTTCCTTAAATAGAACTTCAGTTCTATTTGAGATTGGACGTGATTGTCCCTGGGCTGCAGTGACCACTTAACATCAGGTGGCCTGCATGCCCGTTTCTTACTCATTCACAATAAAAAAAAACGTCTTTGAGCTGCGACTACTTAACATCATCAGGTCGTTTGCTTCTCTTATTACATAAACATACATATTTATACATACTTTTACGTGACAGGCTGTCTGAACGGTGGACGAAGTTGCACGTTATAGGAGGTAGGACACTAATCATATAAATTATTCAAAAGCATGTTTAATACTTGTAGTAATAATAACAGTTCACAGTCTTACATCAAAATAACCGGTTACAAGGTTAATATACATTGCAAAAACTGAATCATTCTGTAATCAGCAATATCGAAGTATTTATTATTATATGTTATCATTAACGACGTAAACATTAAAATGATTAAAAATAAAGGGTTATTTTTAACAAGTAAGAGGTAAACTAAAACATAAAGAGTGGATGTTTTAAAATTAACTCTTATAACATATAATATACAATGTACGTTTATAGAATATGTAAGATATGTATGTAATACATGCCGTCTATGTACATATATACAAATGTAATATCGCTTGTCCGCAAGAATACTGTATTAACTCTAAAAACGTACTTCTTCAGGAGAAGCGATTAAAGTTTTTAACGTACTTTTTTAGTCGAACTGTATCGTTAATTTAGTTAGTGACAAATTTTGACATGATATTCTTATTCTGTATTCTTCCGGACAAGCGATATGTTAGTATGTTAAAATGAACATTTATTTCAATACGTACTCGTATGTACTTACGATCGCATTTAAAAAGTGATATATCTTTAGCGTAATTGCTCTAAAAAGTTGTTGTGTATATTTATGACCATAAAATATTTTTTGCAATAATTAGTCGCACGTTTGATCGACGCCGATGGCGATAAGATGGCTGGTTCGTATCTCGCTCAGAGATATACGATCGCTATTCAACACGGGAGTACGGCTACTGTTCTTGACAGCATACCGCATAGACACGGACTCCCTTTAGATCGTTTAGGTTAGACTTTTATTATAATTAGTATTAAGATTTTCATTATTTTAATCAAAATGTAAATTAAAGTTTTGGTAAATAATCTGAATGAAACCAAGACATTTTTATAAAGGTTTAATTAAATAGCATAATCAAGATAGAATAATCTTTATTTATATCGCCAACTTATGTAGTATAGTAGTAGTATAAGAAACTTATTACAACATTATCATGTGGAATATACGTAACTTTTTCTCGTGCTAAATCTGCCAAAAGGAATATAACTTCAGAGAACAATGATATAGTTAGTTACGTGTTTCTATCCTAACAAAATAATTGCAAAATGAACTTACAAACTACTTAGGTGGAAGAGAATAACAACCAGTCGCATCCTCTTTTGTCACCATCGTTCCTGTTTCCGGAGCTGACACTCGCAGAATGCTCTATTCACACAAGTATAGTACTTGCTATGGATAATTATCATTTTGAGAAAGCAGTAACTTTAAATATAATTCAAGTAAGGCTTTATTTATAAAGAACTGTTACATAATTACAATAAATCTAAACTACTCGTATATTAAATCATAAAAAGCAAAATTTTAAACATAATTATAATAACAAAAGATTTAAAAATATAATACTGCATTCACATGTAATAGTTTCTAATTCGATCTCTTGATTTAAATGGTAACTTAAATATACATACTTTAAATGATTTTATTTAAAAAATTATTGAGTCTATACAAATTTACAATTTTCGCATTGATTATAGTATTTATATAAGTTATATATATACGTTTTAGGCTGTCTGTATGATTTGATATTTCAAATTAAGCAACAAATTAATGCAGTTTTCAACAGAAATAGAGTAAAGTACGCGCGTATTATACCAGAGAAAAGCCGATAATTTTAAAGATTTGTAATGTTATATGGTAAATTCAAAGGCTAAGTCGATGTGGATCGCTAGTTTTAATATTAACGAGTGTTAACAACGCTTTTATATCATTACAATACTTTAATACTGTTCCATGGATCGTGGTCTCCACGAAACTAGGGTGGTATAGCGTGGTAACCACAAAACTGGTAAATTAATCTATTTACGCTACGCTTACTTCGATTTTTCTTTTAGGCACCATACCACTTCATAAGATACCGACAGTACAGTTCTAATAGCAAGCACTAATAAGCACGGAGTTAGTGTAAAGTAACCATATCTCCAATGCGTGTTCCCGACTTAATCCGGTCACAGAAAAGTAACATTATAACGAGTTCATTGTTAGCTGTTATATAAACTGCTAATATTATTTTCTCGTTATTGTTTTGACGAAGATCTTGGAACGATAATGTCGAGAAAAATTGAACCAGTTTTGGGGCATTCATTTCATCAACACAACAAATTATCATGTTTCTTACCCGATTGAGTATCTGTCAAAAGTTTGTTCCTGCTAAACAATTGATATGTTTTTAAGATGTATTTTATTTACAATATAACATATTAATGATTTTATTATTTGACAAGCAAAATTTTGTCAAACAATATTTTGTCTAAAGTCGCCATTTCTTGCATCAATACGAAATTGATAAGCATTTTAGCCCAAAATATTGTGAAAATAATAAGATTTTGTCTAACGTCGCCATTTCTTGCATCAATACGAAAATGATCAGTGTGGTGACGTCCTCTAAACCTAAGCCACTAGTAATGTTGGAGTGGAACATAAAAAACACCCACAAGGTTTCGTTAGTTATCCAGTACTCTAAATACACTATAATTTATAAAAAATAACTAGTAAAGTACAAGTTTGTTTATCCACATATTGTTGAAAATATAACGTTTGAGAACTTCAAAGTCACAACTGTAAACTTAGCAGTCAATATGTTTAAAAAAATATTTAATTTGTTTATGGCATTGAGATTGACACTATTAATGGAAAAAGTAATAAAGATAATATAAAGAGATATACTGATAGCTAATATATACATGTACATGATAGCAAGAAAATCTCCTCAACAAAGCTTCTGTTATAGACATTAAATTAAGATATAAATAGATACAGGCCGGAATTTTATCATTGTAACTTATAACAATTCAAAGATTTACATTCGTTTATTACCCCTCGAAGATTATGCGTTCGATCTTCGTTTATACATATATGTAGATTTGGATGGATTTTTGTATGACTGTGATAGTAAGAAACATACAGACAGAAATCTCATTAAACGTATCCAAAGTGATTTATTTTTCAGGAAAGATATAACAATCTGAACCAAAAGCTATTAGACGTGAAAACGGTTTTGTGTTCAGTTATCACGAAATAAAAATAGCAAGTCTAATTATAGGAACGACTTGTGGACAAATCGCTAGCTTGCCGTCCGAGTTAGACATGCCGATGGACCTTAGTTAAGGAGTTCTCGAAAAAAATCGCTCGTTTCCGCTATTTTTAGAAACCTGTCCAACGAGTCCAGCCCTGTCTGGAATAGCCGACTGCCGAATAGCGTTTGGAGGTGAAACGTGTCAGAAGGAGATGAACAGATCGTCCTAATAAAGGAGAAATAGGACAGGCGATCCGTCGAATTCTTTCGTGTCAATATTCATTGTGGTTCGCTATGCTGCCCCGCAGCGCACCCGTCGGCGAAATGCGTACAGTTAGGCCGACGGTAATTACTGCCAAATAATTATGCTAGCATCGTTCGCTCGCCTAACTGTCTCGGTACTAAATTGTATGGATGTTTCTACGTATTTAAAGTTGGATATTTTTTGTTAAAATTACATAATGTATTAGCATAAGACACGTTTAATCCTCAATGCATCAAGCGATTTTAAGTTGAACTTAAATTTAGTGGTTTAGATCCGAACAGATAAGTAATATGCTGGCATTTTACAGTTATTTTACGTTTTATTGGTATTTTTACGTTTTTGTGAAATTAAATTAGCAAATGGGCATAATAAGTCATTGTCGTCAATAAAACAGAGATCTCGCCTGCAGCGCACCTCTCCAATCTAAACATAAGTAACGCTTTACAGCGGATCACGAAGGCGACGGTGGTACCTTCCGGTCGAACTATAGTTCTTCCACGTTCAAATGGGTGTACATACAGGTTCTACCACTTTTTAATGAAGTTTACTGAAGTAATATTAACTTATTAACGCACTATAATGGTTATAAATGATTTGTAAACACCTTTTTAAATATTTAATTATAAATAATAATTAACTAAAATTCTAAGCGAAAATGTTTATGAGTCTACGTAGCAAGCAATCAAAACTGTTATTCGTCAAAAAGATCAAGTCCATTCTGCTTTCACTTTCTCTCATCAAGTTTCACTAAGAGTTTCAAAATGGAACGTTAAAAGTTTGTCTGATCGTGGAATACAATTCTCTGTACAACCACAACCAGAAGCCGTTTTGAAATTTGGACCACAAACATCTACCACAAAAATACCACATCTACCACAATTTTGAGTTTAACCGTAATTTCTATAAAATAAGCCTGAACGTAATTTGACTGCAAATTATTTTATGTAAGCAGTATGCATATCTTTTTCTCGTTGCCGCGTGTTAGTTTTTTTAATACTTTAACTGCAACACTCTATATTAGATCTACACACTATATTAGATTAGTTACGGGAGGCGGTATTAAACTTGAGCATATTCGTCTAGACTGAAGATGCGTCGACAATCGACTGAAATTTAGCATTAGTATTTTTAACATCTGTGTATCATCTACGAATACACAGAAGTAATGTCCGTCTACAGTCTTTTAGCGCCGAAATTAACACAACACTTTTGTTCGCCCATAATCCATGTAGACTTATACGTACAACACACGTGAGTACAATACACAACAGTGTTGTACGCTGCAGGGAAAGGGTTAAACTGGAGTATACTGCGATTGGTGAAAGAATATTGGGTTAACTGTCAACCCATGACGTATATTTTATACAAGATAAACTTTATAGATATAAATTCTCCGGCAAGATCAATTGCCTGTTATCACTTCAATTTAAACTAAGTCTAACTTCGTTCCAAAACATCGAAATATAAACTTTAGCCATTGGCGGTCACTCATTCATTTTCGGACTCGTTTGCCGTTTCTTTACTTTTTAAATCAGCTGTGGCGCCATGCTCTTAAAACATGCCTCAGTTATAAAAAACTTTGTCGGAAATTACTCAAGCTATCATTTTTTTTAAACTTGATCCCACTTTAATTACCTTTTCCGTTGATTTCCCGTTTACTATCCGGTCAGGAGTTCCTAAGCCTTGGTCCAAGCCTGTCATTAATGCCATTATCGCAAACTCTATTAATATTTTCGGGGCAGGGAGGCAGGTTCATATTTTTAGATTTTCCTACTCGTAATAAACGTATAATTTATTTATTAAACTAATATTATCGCATTACACGTTTTACTATGTTCCGGGTACTCACGATTAAACAATTTTGATTTATGATTGCCCATATTTCGAACTAGTTACATGGCGGTAATTCGCCATGACAAGAAGACGATATAAAACAAAGACAAAAATAAGAAACGTATTAAGAAAGTGTTTGAACAGAATTTACAGTGTCTATTTAGTTTAAGTTTAACAATACGTACAAGTATTTACATAATAGATGTGCCTCATTACAAGTATTTTTAATAGACAAATCATAAGAATAGGAGCTTTCATCATTTTTGGTAATTAGTACCTACTAACTTAATATGTCGGTTCTGCATTTAGTAACAGCATTTAGTAAAATTGTTTTATTTAGCACTGGATCGGATGCCATCTGACAGCCATAATGTCGTCATTAGAACTGACGAAACAACTGCCGATGAGTACACAAAGAGGTTAATTCATCGACAATCGATGAAGTGTCTTTGTCATTGTCGGAAAAATTTTTCAAAACAGAGATATCTTGCCTCTTCATCGGAACAATGAATTGAAACGTATGTCTGAAACACGCAGGACTTATGACGCGTTACAATATCATTGAACCGTCATTTACCTTTAACACAAAATTTCATTTTAAGGCGGTATGAAGTACACGTAACGATAATGAAAAAGATCCGCTTAAGATCCGTTAAAAAGTATACAGATCTTTATTGTCTTTCGGATATTCGCGGATACGAACCGACCCACCATTAAAATATTTTTTCCAAATACTTTGTGAAATACTATAACATAATCTTTGTTACTACTATTTTCATTTTCAGAATGAATTTTGTCTTCACCTAAGTCAATAAAAACTTGAGTAGGTAGGTACACACCGATAAGATAACAGTTCCTATGTCGACGTGAGTCGATTTCTCCAGTATTTTATTATGAAATAAACTCTTTAATTCACTAATTTAAACAGTCTATTAACCGCCGGGAAAAATAAATTTTTTTTTCATAGTTCCATTATAAGCATTATGGGGATATATAAATGGAATTTCGGAAAAAATATGGTACTTTCTTTTTTAAGTTAAAAAAATAGCGTACTTGCGCGCGTCGTTACCTATTATTAATTGACGTCGTGGCCCATTGATATCAAGATTCAACGTCAAGCAGACCTAATATCTTATCCTGTTGTATTTAGATGTTTTGCTATTCTTCAGGATTAAGAAACTTCGCTTGTAAGTCGGTGTGGTTACCGGTTTAGTTACATAATAAGTGACCATCTTAGTACTCAGGTGTACTAAAACATCTGTGATCGAGTAGGGTTCTTTGTTCTATAGAAATTGATTATAAATGTACTTAGATGACAGTGACCAGTTGCCATTGAGAGACTGCATGCTCGTTTTTTTATTATGTGAGAAGAGTAGCAAACAAGCATGCAGACCACCTGATGTTAAGTAGTCGTAGCTCGTAGACATCCACGTACAGTCACATGACGGAAATCGTATCTGAACTCGAACGTAGAGACGTTGCCACTAAGTACTAAAATGGTCGCCTCGCTTCAAAGTGTAGCCGCACCTCTCCGACCGAAACGCAAGTAATGCGTAACGGCGGATTATGAGGGCGGCGGTAGCACCTCTCTGGTCGAACTATAGTTCTCCTAGCTTGAAAATGCCCTGCATCAATTCCATAAAAAATCTTTCAATTCCATAAAAAAAGTGACCAGCGCAAAGTAATGAACGATATCATATTTTCAAACGAGCGGCAGCGTTGGTGCCTTCATATAGTCCAAGATGGTATCTATTCTGGTTCGTAGCGGCAAAAAATTACTCGTCGGTTTACTTGTTCCAAGCGAATGTTCGTTGAGGCCCGCAGTTTCTAAACCATGTTATTTGGCAATGCCAAAAATGCCCGTTCACCGCCAACGTTGACTTTCACTCCATAGCCGCCCGTGAAAAAATGTACCGACCTTTCTAACAAGTCGCTCAGTGCGGTAGTCCGAGAGCTGATGGAAAAAATGCGTTTCACTTACCGACATACAGCAATTGTTATTTATATTATTTATCTCAACTATAATAATAAGCACACTAAAGCTAACCTAAACCAAGCAATCGACAAGGAGCCTTGCCCATATTAAACGTGGTCATAATTGCTTAAAAATTATGTGGCACTTGGACTCTATGGACCAATGGTTTCAAAGCCAACATATTACATCACATATTAATGTAACATAAAATATGTAATTTCTTATTGGATATGAAGAGTTTTCTGTCATAATATTTGATCGATATTTTCTGGTAACTCTGTGGCAAGTTACGTTGTAATCTTATTTTGGTAGTAAAAATTCTAAAAATTACAACGTATTTCTATCTAATCTTCTATCTTCAATAAATTAAACACATTTTCCTTATTCATTCAAATATACTTATTAATAAATATGTAACAAAACATATATAGCTATAACTAAGTTAAAATTAATTAAGTGGAAGTATATATTTTTTTATTTTAATATATTACAGAATACAATTCAAGACGAACTGAGAAGAGTGCGGTAGCAGATAGACGGCATACGTAGCACTTTGCCCTTGGTCGTGGGCATACGAGTCGATATTCCCGTCGTCGAGCGTCAACATGTTTGTCGGCCAAAAGTAGGCTAATACAGTCACTGTCCTCCCGGTCTACAACTATTGTGTCGCAACCGCGACCCGCGAGTGGATTTCTAATGACGCGACTCGACATGCACTTCCACGGCCTCGCGGGTAACGGTCACAGCTCTGTTATGGAATTTAGGCACGCCCCGAGTACGCTCCCAAACAAAACATTACACGTCGACTGTACATGTACATACATACATGCTTAAGATGTGCCTGTATAGCTATATATAGTAGCTACTATACATGTGATGTGTACAATTACGTGTTAGAATACATCAATTTCCAGATACTTCCTTTTGTCAATCGCTAAAAGAGATTAACATTTAATAACATTTATCATGTACTTATAATTTTGTGACGATGTGCATGATGCAGTAGTCATTGTAATAGTCTGACGCGCGGAGTGTTCTGGGATCGATCCCTGGCTAGACATAGAAATATATCATGTCAAATATCATCAGTTATATCTGATCTGGGTAGTTTGATTCTGCCTTTATGTGTGTTTACAGCGCCATCGATTAATTCTGAACCCTACTTTGGGGACATAAGTTTAAAAAGTGCATTTTTGTGTCTTTAATTTAGGGGCTAAATTCGGAACCGAATTGGGTACTATTAGTGGAAAATCTTTAATACACGTACGTTCTTTGGAAGGCGTATTAAGCAGTCTGTCCTGGTTTCTATCGATAAATTATACAGGTTAAATAGTTTAGGAGAGTGTAAAAGACATAGAGCATATAAGTTGGTTATTAACATTTATTCCCTCCAAACTGCATTGCAGCAACATGATGTGTGTCTTACTTTCAGGCCTCTCGCAGCGTTGGCAAGAGACCAGTGTTCACCGGTGGGAAATAAACGATTTGCATCAATATTACCAATTTTTATTACAATGACAGGTGGCAGAACGATTGTTAGGCCTGGGAGGTAGAACCACAGCCCTTATAATCTCAGTGAAGTCACATTTATGTTTCAGTTTCGGAGAGTGCAATTGCCGGCTACACTTAAAAGCGAGGCAATTCTTTTAATTTTCAAGAAAAGCATCTTATCTACGTTTGAGTCCAAATAGAATGTCAGTCCTGTTTCAGGTTATACGTAGACGTCCATGGGTTACCTCAACACCATCAACATATCCATGGCTACATAACCTGAGGTGACGTGTATGCTCGTTTGCTACTCTCCTCGGATAAAACAACGTATTAAAAGGTTTAAATATGATGTAAATAATCTATGTTTTAAATATGATGATGATATGATATGATAACTGTAATAAATAGTTGCAAGGTAAGAACAGATGTGCGAACACATTTTTACATCTAATATTTAAGTACATCCAACTAAAACATGATTGCATTCCGAAGATCACTCGAGATAAGTACACTTATTGAAGTCTATTAAATGTACTTCATTTTATTAGTCCATTTACTAGCGTACTGGCCAGTAGAAACCATCCGATGGGCTATTTCGTAATATTTATGGCTATTAATAGGCGTACGCGCAATGTAACACCAATAAAATGGCCACAGGTACACAGAAGCCAGATTAAAATACTTTTGCTTTATTAACTTTCATAAGTACAATAATTAATAAATTAATCTATAGATAAATGTTTGCCCTTGACTTTTCTCGCGCAGAAATCGATTACAAAGTTTCTTACTATCAATCAACCGCTAATTTATTGACTTAGTTGTGTCATTTTCAAAATTCCTTTTTAGCGCTCATTCAACCGGTATTTTACCATGTATGGGATGGAATTCATTCTTTTTTCAATGTTCACTTACGCTATATAAAGAACCAATCTGCAAAATTTAAGAATTCTAGGTTGAATGGTCTTGTCTCTGCATCTATTTTTGCGTCTGTTAGTCAAATTTCTCTTTAACATATATCGCCTATTTGCGACGACATTGTGATCGGTTCGAAGTTTTCAATATAGCACGTAATCCTGTTAGTAATATGTTTAATGTCAACAAAACGCAAAGAAAAAGCAAAGGTACTGTAGGTTTTCAAACTACATTAAATGACAATTCGGATGTGGATGCAACGACCATTTGACATCAGGTGGCCTGCATATGCGTTTGCTACTCTCCCAAGATAAAAGTATATGTAAATACATATGATATGAAAGTAATTAATTACCCACTAGCGTTTATCTGCAGCTTTTCCGGCGATTTCTATAAATGCAATAATCTGTATAGCAAATTCGTAATTTCAAGAAATACTTCTTAAAAAGTCTGATATCTTAACTATTATTTTAGGTAATTTCAATATAACAAAGCATAATAATACATAGCCTATATCGAGAGCAGAGGTACTGGCTTTGTGTGTACAAAATTTGGAGTAGAATTTACGTGTTAAGAACACAAACAAATAAACGGATAAATTTTCATTTTAATACCGCAGGCTTCATTCCATAGGGCCGTAAAAATAAAAATGCAGTTTATCCCTATTTTTATTACAATTACAAGTAAAGTTATTTTAGGAGTTATTTAGTAAAGATATTGTAGCCAGGTCGCTAGGTTTGAAGTCCTCGATATACCCGTAACAGGATCAGCTAAAAACTACCCAACCGAAGTCCCGGTGTTTGGAGATATGCACGAATTGGTGTTATTAAAAAACAATATTAGATCATAATATGTTTATCTGAGAAAGAAACAATCTACCTAATAAGTTTCGTTCGAATCTATTTTGCTGCTAACATGTTAAAAGGTAACAAACAGGTGCTTTATTGATGCTTTGTTTACCAGCTGTTGTTTAAAGTTTAAACCTTAATGCAGTGTTAACTCAAGTATAAATTTAGCACCGGTAATCCGTTAATGGTCGGAAAATTTTGTCAAACTCCCAAGCGAAACGGATTACGTATAGGCCACGAGTCGGGTGCGTATTTCGTCAATCATTTCTTCTTGAACAATAATTAGTAAAACACTCCAAAGCGTTGTGTTAGGAAATGTCATGAATTTCGAATGCTCTTCTGTGGGTATGATAAGCAGCGGTGTGGTGTTGGCAGTTTTTTATGTGCATGAGTGGGTTCATTGCTCAATCCATCTACGGAATCGTAGCTGACGTTATCGAGGCTTTTAGATAGGTTTGTAACTATGCCTCTAGAAGGGCAATTGAAGTAGAACGCGAGATGCGTCGGAAGAATGTCCCTGAAGTATTTTACGAGTTGTTTTCTGAGAAATTAGTGAAGAATATATCGCTGGCTCGCGGTCTACTCCCACCACAAAACTCTACTAAACTGCACTGAACAAACTTGGTGAGAAATTTCCGGAATAGAATTACCCTCGTTTAGGGATTTCCTGGCTTAACTGCTGCGCTTCTGGCCGCGCAGTTCGAATTTTATTCTGAATTGTTATTAATTGTCTTCGCTTGCATACAGTATGCTTGTTACAGTTTGGATTTTAAATTGTCTACCCTAGTCCTTATTGATGTAAAACTTTAATGACACGTTTGGAATAGAGTTAAAATGGTCGAATGGCACGTCCCGGCGTGCCCTTTGGTGACCTTTGGATTTGTCTTATTAATGTATGTATATGTTGAACGCGTCTCTCTATAACAATTAACTTTAGCAACTTTACATATAATAAGTTGGGGAAATATTTTTTGTAAATAGTTTATTAAAGACAAAATAACAAATTAGAATAATAAAATTAAAATCTACATAATCTATTATGTGTCGTATTTTTCTGTATTTTGTTGTTTAAAATAAAAATATTAGTAAAGATAGATATGTTGCTACTCCTGAGGATGGTCCGATGGTCGCCTGGCTTCAAAGCCGGCAACCGCACTTCTCCAAAACATAAGTAATGTCTAACGGCGGGTTATGACGGCGGGTTATGACGACGGCGGTGGTAGTTCCCCGGTCGAACCATAGTCCTCCCACCTTCAATTACATTACAATAAAGTCAGAAATC
>DWON01001858.1:0-22695 GCA_018251015.1 Phocides pigmalion okeechobee
CAAGAGGGCTGGTTCATATCTCGCGCAGAGAATTGCGATTGCTATCCAGCGCGGGAATACAGCTAGTGTTCTTGGAATCATGCCGCATGGGCACGGACTCCCTTTAGATTGTTTAGGTTACGTTTTTATTTTAATTAGTTTTAAGATTTTCATTATTGTATATATGAAAAAAAAATGAATTGACAAAAAAATATTACGTACTAACATTAACCTTTGTTTTTATCTGCAAATATTAGGCTCAGATGCCCGCTATAAACAGTATAGTAATAAATTTAAATATATTTCCTTAAAAGAGGCTTATCTTAGATATCCGATTTTCTAAATACTATTTTGTTGTAATCTAAAAATGATTATTATTCCTAATTAAAGCCCAAAATGAGAAAAGAGACTCAGGCACTCTGTGTTCAATCTTTGATCTCAATTAAATAAAGAGATATCGCGTAAAAGAAACACACGGACAAGATTTAGTTTGATAAAATCACAGAGTATATATATAATTTTAAATTAATATTATTACGGAATAAAGGTACATAAAATTAACGTTTTTTTATTTTGTTTTATTATGAAAGAGTAAGAAACGGGCATGCAGGCCACCTGATGTTAAGTGGTCTTTGCAGCCCATGGACAACTACGTCCAATCTCAAATAGAACAGAAGTTCTATTTAAGGATGGACTCGGATGCGTTCCTACTCTTGAGGTCTAAGATGGTCGCCTCCAATAATGTGTGATTGCCGATATTTCAAATGAGGTGCAATATTGGCAATCAATAATTAAAAATTGTTATTCGTGAGTGCCCAGTACGTAGTAAAATGCACGTCGTATATAGTTTTGTGAGGTTGATATAATAAAAAAACTTCGTGTGCAGTATTGCATATAACCTTTTCCTGTTTATATTATTTTTCTTTATTTTTAAACTGTATGTACATATTATTTTTGACAGTATTAAAATAAATAGGTTGCGAATTTTACTTGGGCACGAAAAAATTATTTCATTGAGCTCTCCCGAATTCTGTTCGCTTGATACCTTTCTATTAAAATAGATTGATATAGACTCTAAAACCTACATTGGTACCAAAGAAATCTACCTAAAATTGTATTTACGAACGCGGCCATCTTTATTACCCGGAGTGCAATCTGCGGTTAGAGATCTCCTCAATTACATGCCGTAGCTCAGGGCTGTCCAAGTTAGACATGTCCACGGGCTAATAAAAATGCTCACGTAGACTGGCGCTGGCGGGTTGTTGGTACATATAATGTTATGATAAGTCTCTGTTTTAAGGGTGCGTGAAAAATAGGATTGATTATTTTTTTACATGATGAGGAGTAAACAAGCACGCAGTCCACTATTAAGTAGTCGCTGCAACAAATGAATATCTACATATAGCTTTGACGGTGCTGAAGTCTTATTTGCTCATACGGCTGCCTTGTTACGTTTGAGGACTAAGATGGTCTTCTTGTATGTAGCCAGCCGGTAACCGTATTTCTTTAACCGAATCACAAGAGGAGCTTCACGGCAGAGTATTAAGTTACCTAGTTCTTCCGGTCGAAATATATTATTTTATTACTTTTATCATATTGCAAAATTGTTTATTTTGTGTTGTTTTTATTAGTTTTACCTCTTTTTTGTGGCTTCCGCTAGCATGCCGTTTATACAACTTTTTTATCTTTTCGTCCAAATAACGATACACGGATAAAAATAGTAATTAAGCTAGTCGTCGTCTTTCCCAAGTATCTCTTGACGTTTATTTTTATTTTTATTTTTGAAAGTGGCTTACCGGGCCGCGTAAATACGTGTTTGAACAGCCCTGCAGCTAACCCACTTGCACCGCTCACCACCATCACCACTATTAGTAGAAAGCCGGTTATGTGAAGCGTGCCTTTTTTACACCACGTCGACAAGTTATTTCTAAGTTTTTGCTGTATATAGAAAAAGTGCCTATTTTTATTTATATTTTACAACCGCGTTCGATATAAAATTAATCAGTAGCGTTGAATTCAGTGGAATGCTATAGATTTTTTGTTTAAAGAAAGTTCTGGAGCTGCTAAGTGGACACTTTAGAATGTTTTGTGGTTTTTAGTAACGAAGAAGTGTTTAACAGATAATAAATAAATTTAATCTGCATATACCTTTTTTGTTATGAGGATCTGTGTTAATAATCTAAATTTTAAGATGCTTGCTTATAACATTTAATACTCATTTGAAGAACAGGTTTTTATCGATAAGGATAGATTAATATAATATATTTGATTTTAGATCATGTGTTTAAATTAAACAGATCTCACAAAATATTTTTTAATCAAAACTTGTGTATTTTTGATGTGCTTGACATTATATAAAGATGCCATTTTAAATAAAAACTGTAAAATAATGTTTTTTGTCCACCATATTAAAAAATGCTACGTTCAATCCTTTGTATTATTTCTATTCTATAAATTTCTTTTTGTGTTATACTGTGTCCAAAACTTATAAATAAATAAAATAATCAATATAAGTGTAAGCCACAGTAATAAATAATATTATTACTTAGTATTCTCTTCCGTCTTTAATTTAGTGCAATTGTAAAATTAATAGATTCATCAATTACCGCATGTTAAAGATAAATATTTGTCAATTTTTAATACAATAAGTTAAATGGAACTAATTACAAAATATAAAGTGTCTAAGTGCTAAAAAATAGCAGTTATAGTTTAAAAATAATTCAGCATCTTACGTAAGAGGTCCGGGTTCGAATCCCTGGCACACGCTAAATTTATGTACGTATTAGAATTTAGTTAACTTTTTTAGTTTAGCTTTAACGACGAAGGTAAACACCGTCAGAAAACCTGCACTCAAATAGATCACAACGAGAGAAGTCTAACAATGATCTATGTTATGCTAGGCTATCCTTTAGGCTACTCATTTTCATTCTGAGAGGAGACTCATCCCCAGACATGGTATAATAAATAACAGTAATAGATTGCTGATGATGTAACTTGAGCAAAAGGTAACACTTTATCTTTATGTTTGAATAGTAATCATCGTCAACCGTTTATTTCTAACTAGTATCGCAAGCCGGTTGGCGCGTGGATTTATTTACTTTTATTACTTCTAATGAATGTGATGACATATTGATAGTATCAAGCAGTTTACTTCTTAGTTAAATAAGTATTTTATATAAATATTAACGACGATCCGTATGATGCAGTGGTTTCCTACCGGTTTAACACGCTGAGGGTTCGGCTCGACTTAGGGCTAGGCAGAGGAATAAATAAGAATTTAGTTTGATAATCTTCGTCTGGGTATTGGTGTATTCGTCTTTGTATGTGACCATGGTACTCACAATCAATAGCAAAGTAATTTGGGGGTTTAAATGTAAAAAAGAAGACGATATTCAATTTGACGGTAATAACCGTAACAGAATATGTGATTTTCATTTTAAACCAGGTATATTGATACACCTAAAGTTCCTCAGCTAGTACCAAAACCGTCCTCATGGTCCACCGTCAAAAAACTTTTGATTTTCGGTGGGAGAGGTGCGTTTACTGCCTACACTTCAAAGGGAGGAGACCGGCTTAGTCCTCACCTCAAGAGTAGCAACGTATCTATGTAGCGCAAATTATCGAACCTCAAAAAAAAATCTTTCGTTTGAGGTTCGACCTTAAGTCTTGTTTGAGGCTGAATATGGGTGTCAGGATCAAGTAGCCTGCATGCTCATTTGCTGTTCTAGCTTAAAGTAAGTAACTATTTTAATATCTTATAGCGTTTTTAAAATACGTGATAAAATATTTTGCTTGACCTGGCCGCTGATCACACTTTAAATGAAATACGTTTTTCATATCAGTGACTGGCATGAAAAACGTTCGTGTTCAAACAATATTTTAGCGCCAAAACGAGTCATAAAAGAAATAGGTGCCAACCTGACAGCATTGTTAAATGTAACAGTTACAGACAGTGAATCACCTAAAATACTCGTTATCGAAAAATGTATAAAAGAAAAGAGACACAAAAAGTATTCAATTCGCAGTTTTTGCACGACACGAAAAACCTCCTTGTTTTCGACCATTCATTTCCAACATCGATTAGTTTTTGCGGCAGAGAAATCGATGCAAAACGCTATAATGAATTGTAAGTATCTGGAGATACTTCTCTCGTTGCTACTTTTTTAAACGACGTCAAAAAAAGAGATCTCAATTCTTTTTTAAACAACTTCAAAAAAGAGTTCTCAATTCTTTTTTTTACTCGTATGCTTGTTAGCACAGAACTTGTGTCATTTATTAACCGATTTGGTAAAACTCAATATTAAATATCAATAATACATCAATATTAAGTACCATCTTAAGGTAAAGTAAAAGTATGTTTTTATGTGAGAAGAGAACCAAACGAGCATGTAAACCACCTGATGTAAAAGAGTCGCAGCCCATAGACATCCACGTACAACCACAAACAAACACGACGAAATTCTCTCTGAGCTTGAATGTAGATACGTTGCTACTCCTGAGGACTAAGATGGTCGCCTCGCTTCAAAGTGTAGTTAGCAACCGCAGCTTTCCAACCGAAACACAAATAATGTTTTACGGCGGATTATGACGGTGTCCGTGGTATTTCCCAGGTCGAAACCTTTTCTCCCACCTTTAAAGCTTCTAAGCTACTATAGTTATATCTAGTTTTTGTCCGAGATAACCCAGCCAATGAGGCAAATACTGCATTTGAGAATCTTGACGGCAATTAAAAAAAATTCATACATATCTAGTACCACTTCGACTTAGTCCGTCTACACTTAGTAACGAGGCGACAATCTTAGTTCGTAGAAGTAGCAACGCATGAAACTTAGAAATAATTTCAATCCTGTTCAAGTCTGGGTGTGAATGTTAATGGGCATGCAGTGACTTAATTGCTGGCTTGCATGCTTGTTTGCTACTCTTTTCATATAAAAAACTTTCAGCATGTAATCTGTCTTTAACATTTAATTGTTTATTTTGATTTCATTATGGTTATTTCTTTTAATTTGCTGTGTCGTATTAGTGTTATTTATTTTTTCTTTCTTTATTATAGATTTCTCACATTTTATTATATAACGGGTACTCCGGATTAACCTTTCTTAATAACTAAACAGTTTAACCGTGATCACGACCCTTCCAACTGGTTCGAAATATCGTCAAAAATTCCGCGATGGTATTCGTTTGAAATATAACTTTTATTCTCATATATACAATAATGAAAATCTTAAAACTAATTAAAATAAAACACTAACCTAAACAATCTAAAGGGAATCCGTGCCCTTGCGGCATGGTTCCAAGAACACTAGCTGCATTCCTGCGCTGGATAGCAATCGAAATTCTCTGCGCGAGATATGAACCAGTCCTCTTGTCACCGGCAGCATCGATCAAACGTTTGAAATCGTAGATTTCATACATGTACAAACCGATGTGAAATGAAAAAGCATTTGCACATATTATAATAATTAATGTAACATATTATCATAAGTAAAACGATCTACAGCTCCGGATTATTCTATTGTCATATAAATATTATTACTTACACTGACATCAGACATCTTTTCAGTCTAGGCGTAGAAAATCTAAACAAGACCTGCTTTTTCCTACACGTTCCTACAAAACATTCAATTAACCTCGGCCTTATTCGATATGGGAGAGAACTGATAACGACGGACGACGTAAAAGCTATTTGTTAAACCCTTATTAAGTGTATTATCACTGACACTGGACGAGACAATCTACGGACGTATCTGTTTTCCTGAGAACGAACTGTATGGGTATATTTTACACTGAGTAATTGGTTTCTTTACATATATAGAAGATTTTACTATGTACAGGGTACTCATAATTAACACTATCCCTGCAGCGGACAAAACTATTGTGTATTGCGCGGCGTAACGCCTCTATGGCTTGTATACACCTATCGTGTACCTACAAATTTGTATGGATTACGGGCGATCAAAAGTGTTGTGTTTACGTCGGCGCTACAAGATAGGAAGCGGACATTGCGTCTGTGTATTCGCAGATGATACACAGATGCTAAAAATACAATATTTTTTGTGAATTATCGGCACATCTTCAGTCTAGAGAAATAAGCTTCAGATAAGTGCCGCCTCCCGCAACGATGAGTAGATAGATGAGTAATATATGAATATTACATCTACTCAGCGTTGTCAAAGTGTTAAAACATTTTACCACTTTTACTATGAACCGGGTACTCACAGTTAGGAGCTTATCAGTTATCGAGAAGAAATGATTGACGAAATTTGTACCTGGTTCGTGGACTATAAGATACTACGAGCATTATTCCCGCGACACTTGTTGACAAGCAGATTTACGCCAAGTAGTCCGTAAGGAGCTTATTATCACCTCGCTACCTATAAGGCTACTAACAAGCCGTCAAGAAACAGCCATCATGAGTAGCAACCATATAAAAATGTTCCCTTTACTTTTCTTTTTTGCGTAGAGTGCTTATTTTAGGTAATAATGCATATGACAAACAAGTGGGCTATACGTATATATCTGATGGTAAATGACCGCTGCTGATCGACATTTAGAGAGGTGGGAGAACTATAGTTCGACCGGTGAGGTACCAACCGTGCCCTCGTAATCCGCCGTAAAGCATTACTTGTGTTTCGATTGGAGAAGTGCAGTTGCCGGCTACACTTTTTAAGCGAGGCGACGATTTCGGTCGTGTTTGTGATTGTACATGGATGTCTATGGGCTGCGACTACTTAATATTAGTTGGTTTGCACGCTTGTTTGTTACTCTTCTCACATAAAAAATTGATTAAATTCTGTAGAGAACAGGCGTCCAAACTGAAGTCAACTATAGGTGATTTTATTCGTTTTTTATTGAAATTTCATTCAAACTAAATATTTTTATTTTAAGGTAAAAAAATCATTGTAAAATATTTTTTTCGCTAAAATATAAACAAAGTTTATAGTAGACGTTATCATTTATAACATTTTAAATTTCTTATATCTATCCCGTTGTGTTAAAAGTTATTTGCAAAACAAGTAAGATACTTTTAATCAATAAGATGAGGTTCCCAGTTTGGTTATTTTTGTAGTTGTAATCGCATGGCCCCCCTCATTTTATTTTAAATAAATATCACACCGGAGGTTAGAAAATTCGTATATAAACTATGTATTCGCGTTAAATTTTAGTTACAATTGAGTTAAATTATAATTATTATTAATATAGTAACGTATCTTTACTCAATTTTTAATTTTAGGTATATGTATTTAACTATCAGTATTCTTTCTATAAAGATACAACATTATTATATTAATATAAAGATACAAACAAAAAAATATTGAAAAAAATAGCATCCCTAAAATTAGCGAAAAAAGTAACAGTAAATACAATTTTTTCCAATTTTGTTTTTATTTAATATTATATAGAAAAGGTGTAAATCGTGGAAAAACATTAGACAAATAATATTTCAAACACTACTAGTTCCTTACTTGGGTGGGTTCTACGCAAGTTTTATGTTGGTCTCGATCGATCGTTGGACGTTATCGATGCGGGCGACACGTGTTAACAAGCTGCTTTAAACTATTGATAACGTTTATTTATCGACCGACCGTAAATTCGCTACCTAAACTTGTAAAGGAGTAGAACTAAATGTAAACGAAGAACGTGAGGCAATCTAAACGCTGGTAATTGTGGTTTTTATTTTTGTAAATTAAGATTTGTGCAGTTTACCTAATAATAAGTACACCTACATCTATAAGCAACCGCAAACAGGACTGAAATCCTGTCTGAAATATTTAAAATAATGAAAATCTTAACACTAATTATAATAAAACCCTATCCGGAACAATCTAAAGTCCATGTCTATGCGGCATGGTTCCAAGAACGCTAGCTGCATCTGAAATCGTACGTAGATTCATAGCTACTCCAAAGGATTTAAGATGGCAATCGCTTCTAAGTGTAGCCAGCAATCGTCTTTTTTCAACCTGAATTCAAGAGTTGCTTCAGGCCGGTACATGATGGCGACGGTGGTATCTCCCCAAGCAAACTGTAGTTCTACATCTGTCAAATACTATATGTCGATTTTCGTCATGGGTCTGGATGTTTGTGTACTTGTCTTTGTATATGTCTAGGGCATATACAAATCACTGTAGTTGAGATTATCGAAATCATTTTTAATAGAATGCATTATTTCGTTCAAACTTTCAGCCAGAAAAGACTACAAGACTTGTAAGTCTCGTCGCAATGGCTACCAAACGCAGTCAACGCCTTCTAAATTGGTAGCCGACGTGACATTGCTCATTCATTGTTCGCCCTATTGGCAGTCTCCCGAGGGAGCTGGCCAGCCTGGGGACCAACAGATTTGGGGTAGAAAGGAAGTAGGGCTCAGTCCACCGGACTTATTTGGAGATGGCGTCTGGACTGTATGGTGACGACGTCCGCTGACTTTCAATTCGAATGAAAACAATTTGGTCTGATGGAATGCTGTTATTTATACTGCCTTCCGCTCATACAGACGTATTGTTTTTATACGCATCCGTTACTGGATCCCTGAATGTAGAACTAAATGTTTTGGTGCTTACTCATGTATGATTTTGATTTTATTGTTTATTAAATTGTAAGTTTTTACGTCGTGTGTTTGATGGTGAACTGATATTTGGCTTTCTGTGTAATAACAGTGGAAAATCACTGGTGAAATAATCTATATAAATCCCTCCCGTTACAGCGTGTTACTGTTTTTGAGATCTGAGATGGTCGCGTCGCTTAATTGTAGCAGGCAACCGCACTTCTTCAACCGACACACTAGTTCTGTTTTACGACGGATCATGAGGGCAACAGTGGTTTACTTCGGTGGAATTGTAGTTCTACCATCTTGAAAAACTGCTTCTCGGCTTTTTGGCTCAGATTGAAGTGTAGTACACGTAATTTCAGTAAAATTATTATTACACTCGTCATGTTAAAGCTACAATTTCCCGTCTTTCTTTTGCGTCTCTCTTTACGATCCATATATTAACCATATTTTTATTTTATTTTTCTATATGCGTTTATTTTTATAATCTATTCATATTAACTAACAATTGTTTTATTTTTGTAATTTACAATATTATTTTGCCACATACGCCTAATATTACTCAGTCAACAATATGTATGCTCAAAACACATAATAATGTTCAATAACTACTCTGTTATATTTACAGCCTTATCTATACATACTATACTTACATTGTTACCCTTCTAATAGATTTGATTCAAACAGCAAGAAGAAATTTACTTTCTTATTCGTATCAGAAAATATAAACAGTTACATGTAATTGTGGTATCACTCATAAATAATGACAGACACCTGGCAATACCAGTTAGATAGTCCATTTATATAATAACAAAGATTACGTAGAAATCAGAATGGGTTTGCGTTATCTTTCGCTTACTTATTAACCCGCAATCTGTATCGGGAGCCGCCATTAGTACGCTCGAACAAGAAAACAACGATCGGTCCTTGACATTAGCGACTGACAGGAACTGGTAGAAACAGTTCCCATGTATTTAGTATGTATATGTAGCTACATACTGTTTTTACTAGGAGAGTATTGTCGCTCTCAGGACTGGAGATTTTATGGATTATTATTTTATGAGATTTCATTTTTTATATTTTATTTTATTTTATGGTTCTTTAACCGGGATTTTGTAAGCGAGTCAATACCCACCCGGATGGGTCGTTCGGCTTATTTCATGTATCAACACAATATTGATTAAAATATAGCTGTGTAACAGTAAAGAATCGATGGTCGTCGCGATCCATTGCCGATCGCACTGTTTAGTAGACGGGCGTGAGGGGAGGGAATGGGCAGATTCATAACCGTAGCAGATGCAAGGGATCTTTCCGAATAATTGTTTGTTTTTATGTGATACCCTAATGGTTAAATATCTGGCCTCTCACACGAGGGTCTAGGGTTGAATCCTTGTCATGCTCCTCTGATTTTACAAAAAATATGTGCGTATTATAAAATAATGGAGGAAAACATGTTATATAAAAAGATATAAAAAAACAACACTGACATAAAAAATTACAATATGCTTGATTTCGGGCCATACTTTACATATTGAAGTGATTTCCTCTTTTGTGGCAAAAGGAGAGAAGAAGACCGCTCGGTGAAATTATTGAAAAAATCTTTGTAAATGTAAGTTATAACACTAACAAAATATCTCTGTAAATGTCAGTTATAAAAGTAACAAAAAATCTCTGTAAATGTCAGTTATAAAAGTAACAAAAAATCTCTGTAAATGTCAGTTATAACACTAACAAAGCATCTTCGTAAATATAAGTTATCAAATTAACAAACTATCTTCATAAATCTAGTATTTTATCGGTAGATGACTTTGGTGGTCTATATCTCGTAAAGTATCGATTCAACAATTTTAAGTTTATGCTCGTTGTTAAGGTAACATTTTACATTTATTTTATTTTAGGTATTTTTTAACTTTAGTTGTTTTTTTTTCTTCCATTCAATTATGAATTACAGGGATTAACAACGGAAGCCAACAAAGAGAAAAATCGGTATTTTTTACAGTTTTTCTTTGATAAAAGTGAAAGTGCAAGCCAGTCTTCTGAACTTAGTAATTAGCTAAAATAAGTTGCAAAATTTGTATTCAAGGAAGATGTTATATCATAACTATAATTTTTAATGCAATACCTAATCATATTAAATGTAAATCTATTTTTTACTTTAGATATGCACTTAAAACTTATTTAATTCAAAAGGCCTACTATTCAATTAAAGAATTTTTAAATGACAGACAATGTGAATGTACAATTAAATAATAGAACTAATTATAACTAATTTTAATCTAGATTAGAGTATGAAACGGGCATGCAGGCCACCTGATATTAGGTGGTCACTGCAACCCATGGACAACCACGTCCAATCCTAAATAGAGCAGAAATTTCATTTAACCACACCTCCCCAACCGAAACACAATACATAAAGAACATATCACTTTACGGCGGGTTATGAGGGTGGCGGTGGTGCCGCCCCGGGCGAGCTCTAACGGCTCTACCACCTTTAAAACTTGGTGGAACTTGGAGAACCTACGTACCTTTATAACCTACATCATATCATGTACCCATGGTCTAGCAAAATAAAATATTTGAATTTGAATTTGAAAATTGTGAATGCTGTTTATGACGCCGTTACTGTAATAGCTACTTATGATTATAGGCATTTTTGATGTTAAAGATGTATCTCACACAGGCAGGCCCGTCGTCGAAAATGTCGATAAAATCACAGAAATAATGGAAGTAGACCGACATGCTAGTGTTCGTAGTATCGCGGCGGAGCTAAAGATTGACAATAAAACAGTTTTAAACCTATCGCGCAAAGCTGGATAAAAAAAGCTCGTTGTTTGGATGTCACACCAATTAACATAAAAAACACGATGAATCGAACTTCTATCTGCGAAGCCTTGGCCAAATGGAATGGAATCGATTTCTTAACTTAATCTTAACGTAATGCGATACATACGCCAATATTGTGCGAAAACGATCGCGGTCAAAGCGTGGTGAAGCAGCAAACACACACACACACACGCTCGCCAAAAACTCTGGGACCGTGGGTAGGAAGTTTATATGCATCCACCATCTAGTGCGGACCTTATACTAAGCCATTACTACCTTTTTGTCACATTGCAAAACTTCTTGAGTAATAAAAAATTGGGATCAAGAGAACATTGGGAAAATCGATTACTAGAGTTTTTCGCCAATAAGGACTTCTATGAGAGAGGCATTTTGAAGCTACCTATAAAATGGCAACAAATTATACAACAAAACGGTGCATATTTGACCCAAATCGGATAATCGGAAATATCTTAAATAAACACTTGAATTTTACGCAATAATAACGCTTTTTCCCCAACCCCCTTATCAATTATTACACCAATAGACTATCTTCGTAAATGTAACAAGAACAATAAATTAATCTGAGCTAATAAATGATTATGGTTATAGCTATGATTAAAAACTAATCAACAGCAGGCTTCATCGAGCGGTTCCTTGTTATACACAGATTTAACTGCATCCCGAAGCCACAGTCGCTGGTTTAATAAATTGGCGTAGAGAGTACCACTACGCGCCATGAAAGACACGACTCCCACCAGTGCCATCCATGGCTTCGTCGTCACGAGACCGTTCCCCATATCACCCCTGAAAATATTGTGAAAGTTAATAATCACTTTTCATGTGAGAAAAGTAGCAAACAAGCAAGCAAACCATCTAATGTTAAGTAGTCGCAGCCCGTAGACAGCCACGTACAACCACAAACACGACCGAAATCCTATCTGAGCTCGGACGTAGAAACGTTGGTACTCCTGAGGACTAACATGGTTGCCTCGCTTCAAAGTGTAATCGGCAACCGCACGTCTCCAACCGAAACACAAGTAATGCTTTACGGCGGATTATGAGGGCGGTGGTGGTATCTCCCCAGTTCTCCCACCATTAAATTACTTAGCACTTTCTACGTCTGTCTATTCGTAAATGCCACACGCATGCTAAAAAATACAACATTTCTGTAAATTGTCGGCGCATCTCCAGTCCAAAGAAAACATCTCCACTTCAGTGCCATCTCTTGCAACGCTGACCTGGTCTAACATATGAGCGTTGGAGTTCCAAATTATAATACTGTTTGTACCTATAATGATACCCAGTGAGCGGTAGAGAACAAATGAAGGCAGGTGAAACTTTTATTCCAGTCTTTTGTAGGCATTCTGCGGCTGATACTATCCGTTGTTTCGAGACCTCCAAATGTCGCATGTCGCTGTAATCTGGAAGGACGTTTAACTGAAACAAAAAGTAAATTATTGCGTCACTATTAATTACGACAGATTAACGATTTAATATAAATATAAATACTCTTTATTAGTACAAATAAATAATGAAAAGATTCAAAAATAGTACGTTATATATTGATTGACTAAAACTTTGAACAAATGACATGTCTTTAGGTATGTCAACATTTTATGTACTGCCAACAATTAAGTAAAAAAACATTGCGTGAACGATCACGGTCATATATTAACATGATCTGCTATACATATTACAAAACAAAGTCACGTCTGTCTATCTGTTCGCGATAAATTTAAAAATACTGGAGGGATTATCCTACGGTTTTCAACAATAGGTAAAGTGATTCCTGAGGAAGGTTTTAGTGCATAATAAGTTTTTGTAAATTGGGCGAGAAATTAAATAATCACTGGATGCATGTACACGTCGGTTGTTTCACGATTTTAGAATTATATACTTGTTTGTGTGTATGAAGTTGCTGGCACAGCTAAAATGCCTAAAATTTCCACATAATAATGCCACTTGTTAAAAAAATGGTAGCAACACCCATATAAGTATATTCTCACTCACCCATTCACTCAACACAAAACTCACCCATTGTTTCCCCCATCCTGCTGTAAACATAGCATCGTTGATTTTGAGACTCTCCAAAGATATTGGAATTTTATGTATGCCTCGTCCTAAAGGTACTTCGCGATCGAACTTAGCTACGCCCAAGTCAAACCGGCCTTTCATTTCGTCATATCTCGGATGTATTTTATATGCCGTTATATTTCTAACGACTTTCGCATGGATTGGTATAGTTGCCCCTAAATAAGCATAGATGCCGCCTTTGTTAACTTTCATTTCTCTCAAACAATGTGCTGAAGTTACTACCGCTTTCGTTGTGATGAGTGAGGAACCGCATGTTGCCGGTTTGACAGAACTAAAATATAGGAACACGGCATGAGGAAATACGTTTATATTCCCTTTAAAACCTTTGAAAATTCGTCTTGATATATGGCCGTGATACGCGCTTGTGATATTTCCTTTTGCAAATGAATTTAGGACTACATAAGAAGCGAAGAAAAGTAACGACCGAGCTACCATCTTCCGAACTCGGAACAAATGTGTGGTTTAATTAATATTGGATTAGAGCGATAAAATTGTCATTTTATACCTGTTTTATGACCGTTTTGCGTTAATATCTCGAATAAATCTGGGGAAAATAATTAGAAGTTTAAGATATTGCAAATTAATTTTTTACATCCGTAAATTAAAAAGAGCATGAAATTAAGACAAACATTCGTGTAAGAGTGTGTAATAAATATTAAGTGCCTTTAAAGATTTTTAACAGGCAATTTATGGCTGTGATTCAGTTTCAATAAAATCTTAAATACAAATACAATTATCGTTACCGGCGTGCTGTCCGTTAACTTCGGTTTATATGAGGCTAATGTTTAAACTTAGGAAAGGAAGACATTTTTTATATAAAACAACTAAAATTTGATCCCATTTACAACGATTTAAGTAATAAACGAATTTGCTATGTATAATTATCAAAATTGGTTCATCTCATTAATAAGTCATGAATGGACATTATACTAATGGTACCTTATTGATATAAACAAGTAAAAGTTTTGTCCTTTTTCAACCGATAGAAGTAAGAAACGAATTTGTGATGTATAATTATCAAAATAGATTTAACTGTTTAATAATTTACGAATGGACATAATAATAAACGTGCATTCTTTTTACATTTACACTCCCAGTTTTAAGCGATCAGTATCTTGCTAGTAACCGATGTTATGATGTCACTAAGAGAACGAGAGAACCTTAAGTCGATCTACAAAATGGCGTCCAAAATCCGCCATTTTGGTTATAGAAACTTCTAGGTTTTGGAAAAATAAATTAACAACTTACACTGTTAACTTAGGAAAAGACAGTGTTATAGACATTCACACTGATTAAACATGTCTTACCTTTAACGCTCACTCACATTCAAATTATATAAAAATCCATAAACACATTTTAGATATTTCAATAAAATAATACAAATGAAGGTTATAATAACTTATAATTATTTTTAAAGACTAAATAGAGTACAGTTCTGTTTGGATAACACCATGTTTTCTTTATTTACTTAATAAGTTCAAAAATTCTTTAATTGAAGAAATATTGTACACATTTCATAGATTAATATATCGGAAATTATAGTTCGACCGGGGACGTACCATCGCACGCATAATCCGCTATAAAACAGTTACTGTTACAGACGTGTAGTTGCCGGCTACACTTCGAGCGAGCCATGTGTGGTGGTATATGGCTTAATCTTTTCTTTTATAACAGGAAACACATGCCCAAGATGGGCAAGGGTTTTGCTGGAAAAGTAGTAAATATGATATTCTATATGTTACTCTAGTTCATGTATATCCACGTCCAACCTGAAACAAGACTAAAGTCTTGTCTGAGGTCGTGCATTGATGCATTTCTTTTTCTGAGGTTTGGGGTGATCTCCTCGCTTGTAAGTGCAACCGCACCTCTCCAACCGAAACACAAGAACTGCTTTACGTCAGATTATGAGGACGGTAGACGTACTTCCTCAGTCCAACTGTAGTTCTAAACAATTGTAGTTGTTTGAGTAATCATAGTTTTAAGAAACGTAATATTTTCGATTGCTTTATTCAGTCTACAAGACCCTCTTCACTCCGCTTGGACATTCACGTGGCAGTCTCATATTCTTAGGTAAGAAGTCAACTATCAATACATAATGGGATACAAATGATACGTACTACTTCTGAGGTCTAACAAGGTCGCGTCATATGTACCCCGCAACCGTGCCTGTTCATTAAATTTAAAGAAACACTTTATTTCTTTCTAGTTCCATCTAAGAAGTATATTTGATAAGAGGTCTAATTATTGCCTATAAAATAATGTGGTTAAGAACAGGCGAGACTTTTAGCAGTTTTTATAATCCAGTCGTAGAAATACGTTACGTCCGTATAGACCACCAGTGCTCGTGAGATATCAGGCCGTTTGTAAGACACAACTCCGACCTGAACGAAGTCTTTAGTGATCAACGCACTACCTGAGTCGCCTCTGAAACAAACAGGAGAAATATTATTGAACGGGAAATAGCTGAGTAACACAGTTTTCATATGAGAAGAATACCAAACTAGTAGGCCCGATGTGAAGTAACTGTTTGATAACGAACATAAATCTGTTTGAGGTTGAATGTCAATGTTGGGGTTGAATGTCAAAGTTCTCTTTGAAGTCGAATGTCAAAGTAGAATTCTTATGTGGAGTCGTACGAAAATGCGTTGTTATTCCTGCGGATTAGTGGTCATTTCGCTTGTAATTCGCTATATCCGAAAACTGTACTTGTCTGACCAAAATATATATAATTACATCCGTGCCGAGCTCTTGTCGCACAAAAGATCGCAAGAAGTGGACCGAAGATCGTAAGAAACAAAAGACGTCACCTCAATCCCTAACCAAAAAAAACAATTTGATAATTAGCATTTATAATCTACTTCAGAAAAAAAATCAGCCTTTGTTTGCAGATGCAGCCACCTCAATAACCTTAGGTAGTTTGCATGCTCGGTTGCTTTTCTTATAAAATAAAAGAATATTAAAATGAGTCAAAATGAGAGATGTATGAGACGAGAGATATATGACAGCACCTACGAATCACAAGATACTTGGCAGATGGGAAACGTAGAGTTTGTGGTCCAGTTGCCACGTCGAAGGTTCGAACGTGTTGACTCGGGCACAATAACCAGGAATCACGCACCATCATGATCAACACCTTAATGGTAAGCCACTTCCACGTCAGTTTCTGGATACAGGTGTCTGTATGGTGGGCAGCTGCTAAACCCAGACCGGTGGCACGACGGAAGCGTATCAACCATAGTGGATTCACCATAGCGGATCCACCGTAGCGGATTCATCCATCCAGCCATCAGCCTATATGTGTCCACTGCTGGACATAGGCCTCGCTCAGGTGCCACTCTGACCGGTTCTGTGCCCTTTGCGTCCAGCGGTTACCCGCTACCTTTATCAGGTCGTCGTCCTCCTTTTTGGGGGATGCCCTGTGCTCTTTTTGCCTAGACGATCTTTTGCCTAGTGGATCCACCACAGTGGATAGGCTTCGTTGACCATTAGCTCGATTGCCATTATGTCATCTTGACTTTAAGGTATTTCTAGATATGACACATGAAAAAACTCACGCGGCTGCGTAGTTGTTACTCATTTTGGCTCCACCACATATGCTACCAACGGGTGTTACTTTCAACACTTTCACACATTCACTTCTCGTCCACAAATGCTGTTCAGTGAATTGCAGCCAGTCTGTATTAGTTTCTCTGCGTTCCTGAAAAATAAAAATAAATCGTTTTATTGTAATTGTGAGGTACTATCCTGACGGTTTGATAAGCACTCACTATCAGATGTGTCTCTCGTGAAGCTGTTTTTTGACTTCGGTTGAAGAGTGTGGGTTCTAAGCATACTTTTTTTATTACGAAAGAGTAAGAAACGGACATGCCGGCCACCTGATGTTAAGTGGTCACTGCAGCCAATGGACAACCACGTCCAAAAGTAGAACAGAAGTTCTATTTAAGGATGGACGCGGATGCGTTCCTACTCTTGAGGACTAAGATGGTCGCCTCCAATAATGTGTGTCCGGCAACCACACCTCCCCAACCGAAACACAAGTAATGCTTTACGGCGGATTATGAGGGCGGCGGTGGTACCTCCCCGGTCGAAATATAGTTCTCCCACCTTTAAATGTGGAACTCTCATATGTGGAAACCATCTTGGTTCTCAGGAGTTGCAACATATCTATGATAGAATTTATTTGTAATCGGTTAGAAATAGGGGCTTTTCGGAGTAGCTTTTTGGACTGCATGTTTGATTCAAATGTTTAAGAAATTTATTTGAAATAAATTCAATGACATTTTTGTGTGTCTATTAAATTATACATTATTATATAATTAACTTCTGATAGGTAATTGAAATACAATTGAACCGGACGGTACTCATAGTTTGATGTGAAGCAACTAGAGGCGTGGTTGGTTACACTTAAAAGCGAGACGCTATCTTAGCTCTTAGGATTAACGTATCTAGTTACGTAACGTATCTAGTTACGACCTCATATTAAAATTTAATGTTGTTTTAAGATGTATGTGAATCTTCATGAGCTGCAGCGATTTGTTAACATTAAATCAGCATGACTGATTGTCACTCTGCTCATATGAAAAATATATATGAGGAATAAAAATAGTAACATTTCATCAGAGCAAAAAAAACAAACAATTCATAAAAAAAGTCGTTAAGCGCACTTGTTTTTTGCAGAACATAAAAATAATGAAATCCTACACTTACATCTACCAAACCCCATCCTGCTACGTTAGCCACTCTCGTTTTTGGAGCATACTTCATCAGGATAACCCTCTTAATGAACGAGCCCATTACAAACGGTTTTTTCAAATACAATAATGCAATATCATTCGATATGGTATCCTCGTTATATTTCCCGTGAACAGCTAGTTTGGAAATGTACCTTACTGCTCCACGCAATTTGTTGGCACTTCCAGCTATGACACTTATTTTAGTATCTCTTCCACTTTCTTCGAAACAATGCGCGGCTGACAGTAGAACGTTTTGGTTAAGAATGGATGAGCCACATACAAAACTACCGACTGTCAGAAAAGCAGAATGTCCGAAATATTGTATTTTTGCAGGTTCACCGCCCACTATAAACGACTCCATACATTTTATATTATGTAACTTAGGAACAATGGTCATTATAAATAGAACCTTCTCAAACATTTTACAAAGGTAGTCCGTAGTGGCAAGCTTAATAAAATCGTTGGCAAGAGAAATATTTCTTATCCGCTGCCATGATCATGGCTCGTTGAAATTTAATGGTCCTATTAATTTACGCTGATATTTTCTCGAAACATGAAACAGTGGAAACTGGTTCAGTGTTTGAATTTCATTATTCCAAAATATGGCGTGCACTTTAATAGAACTTGATTCATAATTCTTGTCTACTTAGTATCTCAGTAAACAGGTGATGATATTGAGACAATGAAAACAAATAATTTGCACACGTTAAAAGTTGTTAAATGTAATAATTACACTTTCTGGACGTCTAAATAGGAATTCTTTATTTATTAAATGAATTGCGATATATGATAAGCAGTGACAGCCTGGTAGTTAAGATCTTACCTTTCATATGTGGGACCGAGGTTCGAGTTTGCAGGCATGCTCTGTCTTTATTTTTCAAAATTATAAACAGATTACAAATTTGTATCTTATTTTAAAATTGAAGTAGTGAAAACTTTCATCTCTGAGAGTTCCACGTAAATATCTCAAAGGTGTGTAAAGTCTTCCAATCCGCATTGGCCATAATAGTAGACTTCGGCCTTACTCTGATTCTGAGTGAAGACTCGCATTGAGATGATAAAGAGTTTATAATGGCAATACATACAAAATATTATACTAACTACATTGAATTTTATTTTAAATTGTCACTGCTATATGAAGGTATGTGTACAATTCCACACCAATTTTATGGTTAAAACCATGGTTTATTAGCCATAAAATTAGTCGTTGTTACATTTGAAATTTGAAAATATTTTCTAAGATTTGATTTAAAGGTGGGAGAACTGAAGTTCAACCGGGGAGGTACCACCGCCGCCCTCAAAATCCCCCGTAAAGCATTACTTGTTTTTCGATTGGACAGGTGTGATTGCCGGTTACACTTTGAAGTGAGACGACCATCTTAATCCTTAGGAGTAGCAACGTGTCTACGTGCTGTTACGCGGGTCGCGGCCGGAGTCTTTTTAAAAAACACTTTTTAATACTAACTAAAATTTATTAAAACAAAAAAAAGGAAATAACAAAGAAACAGAGGAAAGATGTGTGATCTGTGTGACGGATTCGGAGAGACTGACTAACTTCTCTACCTCGTCTCTGACTATTTATTAAGATAGGATTGCTGATGCAGCAATATGCAGTATATCGCAGCACATAAGGGTGCATGCACAAGGCGTAACATTGCGTGGATGTCTATGGGCTGCGACTACTTAATATCAGGTGGTTTGCATGCTCGTTTGTTACTCTTCTCAAATATATAAAAAATAACAAAAAAGAAAATATGTAACTATATATATTACCTTCTATGACTGTTGAATATTATACGTAGGTAGAAAAAGTAATAAAACAAAGTAAATAAAAATTATATATTAATGCAAATCTACCTTTATCTGATTTAACTAGAACTCTAATAAATTTTAATTATATTATATCGATGATTAGGACATTTTAAAAATACAAAAATGTGCGTTGGCCGGGAATCGAACCCGGATCAACTGCTTGGAAGGCAACTATGCTGACCATTACACCACCAACGCCTCGATGATAGCTTTGAAATTACTCTTTCTAAGGCAGAGGTAAAGTTCCTATACACTCTCGCATGACTACAAAAGAATATTTATTCAGATGTATTGTTATAATATATCTGTATAAAAGTTATAGATCGTATGATTTATTACGTATCATTTATGAAAAAGATATTATGATACACAAGCAAAATAATTGAGCTGATTCATTTCTTGCGCGGAGAAGAGCGAGCGCTGTTCAGCTATATATCTATTTTGGTAGCTATCTATACTTAAGTTAAGTTATTTAATAACATAAACTAATTAGCTATTGATTTCTTTCATAGTTTATATTCTAAAATCTCAAATTTATAATAATAAGAACTTAACCTAAACAATATAAATAGAGCCGTACGGCATGGTGCCAAAATCGCTAGCTGGATTCCCGCGTTAAATAGCGATCGCAATTATGTGTGCGAGGTATGAACCAGCCCTTTTATCACCGGCTGAGTCAATCAAACGAGGGACTATTGGTTCATTTTATTTATTTATTTACTACAAAAAGCTGTACACGTTAGGATACAATGTGTAATTTGCGAGTCATTTCTTGCAAGTAATCTGAAAATTGAAACTGCCCGAATTACCGGCTATTTATTATTTTTCCGGCTACACTTTGAAGCGAGGCGAACATCTTAGTCCTCAGGAGAAGCAATGCATCTACGTACAAAGCATCTCTTCGACCATAAAAAAATTACAAACGAAATTTGAGTTGTGAAATTTTATTATTTTCAGCTCTTGTAGTACACTCAAATAATGATAAGATAACGAATGGTTATTATTATCTAACGATGGTAGGGGCTGGGGGCATCTAGATTTTATGATAGGAGTTATTTACTGCTCGCGCAAATCACCTCAAGCCAATAATTTACGTTGCCTAAGTCAATATTAGAGTAATGGCTTCATTTCATACCTTAAGCTCAAACGCTGTTATAAATCCTCTTGCTATATTTTAAACTTTTATGTTAAAAGTGGAACAGGTCACCTTATGTTAAGAGGTTGTTATAGCCCATGGACATCTAGTACCTTGAACAGGACTGAGATCCTATAAAAGTTCGTATATAGAAGCGATTCTACTCGCCTCTTCTAGTCGCCTTCTAGTCGCCTCGCTTGAAGAGAATACCAGGATCTCCAAACAAACGTAAGTGGTGTTTTTAGAACGACTCTCAAATCGGGCACACCTCAAAGGTCCTTTTCCGACTCCTCGAACACATTTGTGTCTACGTTAGTGTGGTACAAATCGCATTAACATCCTTACTAAATGCGCTAAGTCGAAATGGTTCAAGTTCCTACTCTTACAACTCCCAGAAGAATCATTTTAGTCACCTCTCACATCAAACCATAGATACTGCAGCGCTATTCTGTACAGAGTTACTAGTGTAGTAAATAAATACTTATTTATCCGTCATAAACTGATTTATTAATTAATTCACATATTTATTCACAATAGGGCCATCGACAGAATTACATGCATTTCAAAATATTAAAAATTATATTAACAAGAGTTTTGTAAGTAGGTCACATACAATCGTAATTATAGGCAGACACAGCATGCCATGGATGTTAAATAACGATAGCATATTTAAAAACTTATTGTAAGATAAATGATAAATAAATAGAATAATACATTTGAAACAAAAGACAATTTCTTAATATTTATTTCTAATTATATAATAGCTGAAAAACTAACTTTTGTTAATACATACGCACAAGTACACAGATTAAAATAACAGTCATAAACCACCGTGTGTCTATTAAATTACCAGTCGATTGAAGCAAATATTATCTGTATGACAGAAATATGCTAAAATTTTATGTAAATATTCTGTAATACTGATTTATTAACTTCCATTACTCGGTTATTACTTTTTTGGTACGTTAAGTAAATTAATTTATAATCGGCTTAAATATTCTTTGGTTGAGAGTGGCTCATCATTGAATATCTATTTTAGCTCATTCTTAGAAACTTGGTACCTGCGACTTTGGGTAATTGCTGTGCCTTGACTACGCTAATTTATTTTTAGCTCAGAAGCTCGTAGTATTTGGGAAAAAACAGGTGTTACAAATAGCAACATCTATACGTTGCTATTTGTAACACTATTAGGGTATCCTAATAGTGTTGCTAATAAAAAGAGTAATACAATAATTCGAGTTATACGCTATCACTTTCTAACATTTGTAAATTTGCTATACGTAGAGAAAGATAGAAATAGTGTTTACCTACTCAATTGTTTAACTTCATTTTAAAACAAAAAAGAAAGTAACATATTTCGGCAGTTTATACAAGACCATTGGTAATATTTCTCCTCGCGAAATGTATATATATGAAAAATATATGTGTAACCAGAAAAGCACCGCAGCTTCAATTTGGTCGAACAAGTACAATTTGATATAGGCGGGGGGGGGGGGGGGGGGGGGCCCCCCCCCCCCCCCCCCCCACAAAAAAAATTTTTTTTTTTTGTTAAAAAAGTTTTTAGGGGCCGGGGG
>DWON01001859.1:0-22694 GCA_018251015.1 Phocides pigmalion okeechobee
ATGTATCATGTTTCTAATCCTATTAATATTATGAACCCCAAAATATGTATGATGTATGTATGTTATGATTACACGTCAAAACGGTTGAACTGATTTTGATGGATGTTTACATGAAAATAGTTTAGCTTTATGGAGTCAGACATGGCCTACCTTTCGTTGCAATTATTTAACTATGAGGGATACAATAAGGGAGGATATTTTTAAGATGGAAAAATGTTTAGTTTAAATGTTAGACATACAAACATGTTATTTTTTATATTATTATAATTAACACTTTGATTGCGGCATACATATGTAAATACATATATTAGATCAGGTCAGCGTTGCGGAAGGCGGATTAAACTGGAGCTTATTTCTCTAGACTGAAGATGCGCCGACAATTCAATAAAATATTGTATTTTTAGCATCTGTGTATTAATTACGAATACACAGACGTAATGTCAGCCTCCGGTCTTGTAGTGCCGACGTGGAAACACAGCATTTGTGTTTGCCCGTAATCCACACAGATTTGTACGTACAACACAGATGTATACAAGCCGCGAGCGCGTTGTACCAAGAAATACACAGCAGTGTTGAACGCCACATGGAAAGTGTTAGTATTTAAATTGGAACTCATTGGATTTGAAATGATAAGTAAGCTTACGCAATCACTTAATCCTAACAAGGCTGCCGTCACTACATCTAATATAGTTCGGCGGACTGTGAGCGTGTTGTTGCCCAACATCACGAATCCCAGAGTTGGGGTCTTCCGAGCTGGTCTTGAGTGTCGCACGGCAGCCTTCATGCCACTTGGAGCAGCGCCACTGCATCTCCCCGGTCGCGAATGCACGGTATCGCTTGTACGTGAACCCGTTCGCCATTATCACCGGGTGCTTGCGACCTGGTATCACCTCTATTGCGAGCTCTGTAACTAATGCTGGGTGATCAAAATGCAGTGCTATAAAGTATTTGTGTGGGAATATGAAAATTGACGACTCATACATATATCGTCCATTTGCGACGAAAGTGTGACATTTTAAAAATCTCTTCTTCAAGAGACGATTTGAAACTTCTGATCGGTTCTAAGTTTAGCACGCATGACGTTATACTGTTAGAGCATGTTATAGGAAAACTGACATTATAACAATTAATGTAAAGGAATTATAAGTTAGTTTTCAAACAAAGCACACAAAAAAACACGTTAAAAAAATGGAATACTGTATATCTCAAAATGTTAAAGTATCATCGTACGCGGACGGTATTTAATTGCAGTAATTAATGCAAGTTGTCAAGAAATGTGTTGTGACAAGAGTTTTTTGCAGACTTTGATCAAGTTTCGAGCAACCGTTTCTTTTTAAAGCTGTTAAAGCAAAAAACACAAGAGGGCCGGTTAATATCTCGTGCAGAGAATTGCAATTGCTATTCAGCACGGTAGCAACTAGCGTTCTTGGAACCATGCCGCATGAGCTCGGACTGCCCTTTAGATTTTTAGGTTAGGTTTGTATTATAATTAATTTTAAGATTTTCATCATTGTAAATATATGTACATATGTTATTAAAATAGTAAGTACCCGGTATATCGTAAAATCCCAAAATTTAAGTCCATGTGAATGATGTAGACAGCAGGATCTAAATAAGGTTCTACCACAAGATTATGTTTACTCTGTTTATAAAATTTTAATTAACAAAGCTCATGTAAAATGAAAAAAAAATCACTGACAGTGCTCCTTTTCATTTTATCTTTATTAATTTCAGTAATATTTTACAAATATTTAAAACATGTGCAGAAAAAGTCTGTTATTTAATTAAGTTATAGCAACTGTTAGTATCTCTTTTTAACAATTAATTCGTGTTAGAAATAGACGTATGGCTGTAATTTGGTCATATTTATCAAAATCAAATATTTATCTTAAAAATGTAAATTCAATAACCACCATTGCTATCTTATTTTTGCTAAATTTACAAACGATTAATTAAATCTATATAATAAAGAAATATAAAAAATAACCTATTAGTAGATACAATAAAAATTATAAACTTAATAGAGACTTAATTGTTACAAATTACCGAACAATTTAATTAACGAAATTAACGCTAAGTCTGTGATCAAAATTATTTAATCTAAAAGAGGAACAACTTAAAACTTAGTAACATTAACCAATGCCGTTTAGTTGAGGATCACCGAAAAACTTTTTCAACTAACAATTGCTTTTCCGTTTTAGTAAAATAACACAAAGTATATTGTATTCAAAATATTTCTTCTTGTTTACAACAAAGGCTTTTCCGTTTAAATAAAATTACAAAAAGTATATTGCATCAATAATGTCATTTGTTGTTAACAACAAAAGATTTTCCGTTTCAGTAAAATTACAAATGTCATTTGTTGTTAAGAACAAACGGTTTTTCCGTTTCAATAAAATTACAAAAAGTATATTGTATTCAATGTGTCGTTTGTTTTTAGGAAGCGTTCATTAATGACTTGTGATGAATATTCGATCTTCACAACCCTTACGTGTGAAAAGGTGTAGCGATGGTACTTTCATGGTCGAACTTAACGCTTTGAAAGTAAAAATAAAAGTATTTGAAAATTAAGCCGTTTTAAATTAAAATGTTACTTTCGTAGACGTAACTTGCCAGGCATTTGAATTTCTCTTCTGGGAAATTTAAATGTGTATTTGTACTCTTCGTATACGGAAACGAATCCATACTCTCCATCATAGAAAATATATATTTAAAAAATATTTATTTTATGCGTCTATTCACTTCTTTCGTCCATGCTAGTATCTAGTATAGTTTTGTTAGGTGTCTATAGCTACCTTGGTTCATGGTAGTATCCAAAAAATATCTGTTAGGTTTCTATTCGCTGCCTTCATCTATGTTACTATTGAAAATAGTTTTCATCGTCTATTCGTTTACTTCATTTTTAGAACAACCTGAAATATTTTTGTTACAAGTCTCTGCACTCCTTTCATCTAGGATAGTATCCAACATAGTTTTATTTGTAGTCTATTCGCTTCCTTCGTCCATGGCACCATCCGACATTTGACCGAGTTGTGTGCGACGCCTGTACTCCTTAACAAGCTTAGACTCGTGACAATGTTCATCGAAAACCGTCTGAATAATGTCCATTCTGTGTCTCATCGACTTAACGAAGGCTTTACATCCGGTCCTAGTTCTTCGAGAACAGTGCCAGAGGACGCTGGTAGCCGACAGAACCTTATAATTGTATGTATTGTTATTGTATATAAGCAAGGGATACTTCCCTTTGCCTGAAGGAATGAGGGTGCCTGAAAACAAATAATATTTATTACATATATTGTAATTTGTGTTACATATAAAAAAATATTATTTGCAAATGTAGCGCCATCTAGTTTACGTATTGAGAGTTTTTTTTTTTTAATATAACAACATTTGAACATCATTGGTTAAAGAATATACTGACAATATATGAACAATTGTGTACAAAATCATGATAAATAATAAGGAATTGTTTTACTTTCATATAAATTGTTGCTTGAAAACCATTATTATTATTATTGTATGTTTTTAAAACAAAAATGTAACGGAGCATCAATCGCGTCGGCGATTTATCTCCATCTTCACTGGTATCCATTGAAGCAACATGTTGAAGTATGCTTCAACGAAAAGGGGGACGTCCTACACCTACTATGCTATTCATACCAGAGGTACTGTCAGCTCTGCGGGGGTAAACGCGCGGGGGAAACGGTAGAGATTATTTGGGCCTCGAGGGTGCTCTCTTTACCCGGGTTTTTGCTTGAGGGGTGGAATCTCCGGGGTGGGGGTCGCGCGGCTCTACATCGATCATTTCACGTAACATCGGTATATTAATTTATAATAAATCAATATAACGGGAAAACATCGATGGCTAGCGCGGTTCCTCGCCGATCACACGGGCGGCATGGACTCTGGTCCTCAACCGTTCACCGAGCTAGCAGTCGTGCCCCCGGTGTTCGGGGGACTCTACCTGGCCCAGCTACTCCTGCGGGAGCGGCCTGCCGTCGATCGGGAAACCTAAACCTAACAGTGGAACATAAGGAAGGTCAAAGACGTTACGTTAAAGCACTTTAACGTAACGCATCGTATACACGAAATCTAAGTTTTATAGGCTAATTGACGCCAATCACATGCGTTGCTGTAGTAAAGAATTAATTAAAATCCCCTCAAATTATATTTTAATTTTCCTTACAAGAAAAAGTTCCATTTGTAATAAAATCACAAAATATATATTTAAACTTTAATTTCATACAGTAAGCATTTTAATACTAATTTTATCAATAGAAATAAGCGTACAACTAAATTAGTAAATGCATTATATTCGTGTCTCACATTAATTTTATACATTAGTCCAATACTCTAGGGCTCTCCCAACCACGGCCTATTGCGGTCTGTAACACGTCCATTACGGTCTGTAACACGTCCATTACGGCCTGTAACAAGTCCATTGCGGCCTGAAAAGCTTTTGACAAAAAAACTACCTAGTAAACAGCAGAATCTGTATTTTGGTGGCCTGAAAACTGTTTAACACTTTGACTGCCGCGCTCAAATAGGCCATCGATTCATAGGCAGGCGGCACTAAACTGGAGCTTATTTCTCTAGACTGAAGACATGCCGACAATACAATGAAATACTGTATTTTGAGTATCTACGAATACACAGACGTAATGTTCACCTTTAGTATTGTAGCGCCGATGTAAATATAACACTTATATCCGCCCGTAATCCACACAGACTTGTAAGTACAACACAGGTGTGTATAACCCGCAATTGTGTTACGCCGCGCAATACATAACAGTGTTGTATAACGCAGGGAATGTGTTAAAGAGGCTATTTGGTGATTTAAAAAGAGTGCCGATAGTTCTTTCCTCCAGCTTTTGTCTCAACGTAAGCCAACAGGGCACTCAAATCCGATGTGCTGATTTTACAGTGTATATTTGACTTTAGTTAAGTGTATGTTAATATCTGTTAATGAAATAAAATATTTGAACTTGAATATTACTATTGTTAAGTGTTTTTATGCCATAAAAGTAGTAGACGAGCGTACTAGCCATCTGATATTAATTGGTCTCTGCAGCCCATGGAGATCTATCTCTACTTCAAACAAGTCTAAGTCCCCGTGACTTGTGAACGCCTGACTTGGAGAGCCCTGTTTTAATATTAAAACATCCACCACTTAGAATATTTTAACTATTTTATACATAAAGAAACTAATTAATAATCACACATCTAAATACTTATCACAGTTGATGATCAAACAAAGTATAACGATCACCGAAAACGAGAAATGAAGACAATGATTTAATATTAACTTAGTAATATTGAAATTAAAATGAGAGAGTTTGTATCACGGGCCTTAGCCGGTGGTGCTTAGCTGCAGATTAGTTTTCACGAGATTTAAACCTATAGATAGAATAATAAAGAAGATAGAATATGATTTTAGACTAATATTATCCCGGAATTTATACATTTTTACTATGTACCGGGTACTCACGATTAACGATTTTTGATTGCCGATATTTTGAACCATATATATATTTATATATATTATATCGCTCGTCGTCACGGCGAAACTACGGTGCGTTTTGTTGTGTTATAATAAAATAATTTTAAAAACATCCGATCGACTCGTAATTAAGAGTAATCTTTAGTCCTCCTGGTAGTGGCGATTCTTTCCCAACAGTGGGATGTAAAGAGAGTTGCGGTATATTTAAGCCACGGACTATAGATAACGTATAACAAATATTAACAGAGCTGCGAGGAAAAGCTGGCTATGAATCGCCACTATATTAATACCTAGTATAATATTCTAATTAAATATCCTACATTCCTATATATTTAATACAATATTATCATTATTTATCCTATATTCCTATATTCCTATATATTTAATTAGTTACTTACCTATATCTATAAACCAAATAAATATCTTAATATCACTCAATAATAGGCAGATAGTCAAAGAAAATTTAATTTCTAGGCGATTATAAAAACAATATCAAAATTAATTTACATAACGATTAAAAAATCCCAGCATTTGTCTTCGTCAAAGCATTTAGTCGGGATTATGAAATGAAAAAAATCACGTTTGATTAAAGCCGCTGGTGACAGGAGGGCTGGTTCATATCTCGCGTAGAGAATTGCGATTGTTATTCAACGCGGGAATGCAGCTAGTGATTTAGGCACCATGCCAGATGGGCACGGACTCCATTTAGATTGTTTAGGTTGGACTTTCATTATAATTACTTTTAAGATTCTCATTAATTAAAATGTAAATAAAAAACAAGAAAGTTGATATAGGCTCTCATTGAACATTGTGTTGCTACGAGCAGGGGCCGGCAACCTTTAACGCGAAAGATCCAAAAGTTGCAATTTGCGAATTCGCTTATTTCACTGGCAGATAGCTTTTGTTATGAGGAGTACTAACACTACATTTGTTTCAATAAACACAAACAAAGTCGCGGCCACGGCTAGTATTTATATAAAAACTTACAATTGTTTTAGCAGAAACATACTTTAGTTATAAAGTAATAATAATATTAAAATAATATTACTACACTTATTGATATAAATATAGAATTTAAAATAGATAGTTATATCAATGGGTACATTTTCAAGGACAACAAAAAATTTTATATGTACGGAACTGGAGAACCAATATTTTTCATTTAAAGAGCCGCAGGTTGCCGATACCTTAGTACGAGGCTTTTTTCGTATGTGTTACGCTATCACAAATTAACGCTTGAAAAATAGTCCTGCCGCAATTGATTTTCTTTTTTTAATAATACTGAATAAGAATAATAATAACACGGCCAATTAAAACTACTCAGCATTATATTCAAAATTATTACGCGTTTAAGCAAACAGACAACACTACAAACACCTCATTTATCTATCACTAATCCTTTATTGATTTTACTTTTAATCTTATACTCAAACTTTTAATCTACCACAAAAGTGCAAAGGGATACGAAGATTTTCGTAATTTTCAGCCGCCATTTTGTTATATTTCTAGTCAACGCACAATATAACTTATATATATAGATAGGGGGCACGTAAACAAACAAAAACGTTACATAAAATTACTTTCTCAAGCATCATGTTACTAAAATAATTAACATTAAAGATAGCTAACATATTTATCTAATAAGTAATACCTAATATCTTTTTCAAACAATTATTCCCACGTTTATTACCACATTCTTAAGGCAGTAGAGCCGTTAGCTCGCCCGGGGCGGCACCACCGCCACCCTCATAACCCGCCGTAAAGAATATGCTCTTGATGTATTGTGTTTCGGTTGGGCAGGTGTGGTTGCGGGATACACATTATTGGAGGCGACCATCTTAGTCCTCGAGAGTAGGAGAATCCGCGTCCATCCTTAACTAGAACTTATGTTCTATTTGAGATTGGACGTGGTTGTCCATGGGCTGTAGTGACCAATTAACATCAGGTGGCCTGCGGTGAGAAGAGAACTAGATCATATCTCACGCAGAGAATTGCGATCGCTATTTAACGTTGCCTCTTGGGCACGGATTCCCTTAGATTGTTTAAGCTAGGCTAATTTCATATTAGTTAACTTTACCTGTGATCATTTATGTAAAGTGACGTTTTAGATTATAGTATGATATAACATTTTTTATCTATATACATAACTTGCATTATGCGCCGCGACTCAAGAAAAAAGAAAAATGGCGACTGGCATGGCAGCCATCTTAGAAATATCTTTGTACCCCTACACGTACCCATTATATGTATTAGGAACAGCTAAATTCTGTTATCCCATAGAATTATAACAATACTTCCGTTCACAAGCGAAATGTAATTACAGTCATTTAAAAAAGTTAACATTGTTTAATTTAGTATTTTATTATAATTATGTTTATGTTTTCTTAAGTTTAATTAAAAACTGGACATAAGTTGATAATGATAATTGTTATTTTTAGGAAATTAATGCATTTCTTCCGTTTAATTCTAAACCTGACAGACTTTGTTCTTTTAACAAAATTAATGTTTTTCTTTCTTTCAATATAATAAACCTAATATGTGTCGATAATGTTATTTTAACAAAGTAGATGTTTTTTTATTTCAATTATAAGTCTGACGAAGGATAATAATGATTGTTGTTTTTTTGCCGAAATCAATGTCATTTTTCTTTCTTTTTTGCAATTATAAACCTAAGACGTGTCCTAGTTGACCTAATGGTGGGTTGTAGCTCAGCGTCATTTCGACAGGCAGCTTCGGTGGCGGGTGATCATGGGGTCTGTTCAGTAAGATCTTGCTTCCAAAACTGATTGCAGCCGCTTTGCAGCCCTTGAGTCTTCTGGAACAGTACCAGGATATCCGGCCGTCTGCGTTCTTCTTCTGGTAGCTGTACGTGTAGCCTGAGAGGAGGAGCAGAGGGTGCTTGCCCCCCCTTTTCGTCCATAATAAGGAACCTGAAAAAGACGTCTCATGTTAGTTTTACATCAATATTATTATGTACATATCGTGGTACCAATAACTTGGGAAAAGAAAGACTTTCGCGTAATAAATTGTAAGCAAAAAGTGTACAGATTATATTTTGTTTGTAGTTATTTCTGTAGTTATTTTTTGTGAATGTTTATTTATTAGCAAAAACAACCTTATTTCTGTTTATATACATGTGTGTGTGATGTGTGCGAGATGTAACCCAAATAAAAACGGACTAGTCGTAAGGTAGCTCGATAAATCCATCATAAAAAAGTCTTTGTCAAGTTTTCCCCGTCACTGCAGTTTCGCCGTGTCGACGAGCCATGCAACTGGCTCGAATATCGGCAATCAAAAATCGTTAATCGTGAGTACCCGGTACATAGTAAAATACATAAATAACTTATAATAATATATAAACTATATACAACATTTAAAAAATCAAAGTCTGTTTTTTAATAATAACATATTTTTGTTTCTTTCAGTCATATATTTCTAACGACATCTGTCTTTTTTGTTTCCATATTTTTTATTTATTATTATTATTTTGCATAATTTTGAAGTCAACATCGGAACAAACAAACCACATAAAAAATGGGTTTCAAATAAAAATAATGTTTTCTTTGGCAATAACATGTAATATGACAAATCATGTTATAAAATTAATTATCATTCCATATTAATTTGTTACAATTACCGAAATCATTTGTAACTGTTAAAACAAAATGTAATACGTAAATATCGCTACTTCGAAACAAAAGGAACGCGAATAGACCTAATTTTACAGGAGAGCCATTTAAAGTTTTCAAAATCAGTTCTTTTATAATTGCTTCGTAATTTTAAAACTGATAAATAGGTGTTATACACTGTTAGAAGGATATTTTTATTCTGCTTTTAATGGTTGATTCGGCATTGTGACCGACAAAATTTGAATTTTTACAATAAAAAGGATTTTGAATATTTTTGATTTATGGGCCTTTTGTTTTAAAGTAGCGATATAATTAAGTTTCGTTTTCTACATGACAGATTAACACTAAATCATTCAAAACTTGATTTTTCTGAAATTTTGTAGTCATCAAGCAGCAGTATACCAGTTAATTAATGAATTCTTTAAAAATCTATACATTTTCGCATGTTATAATAAATGGACCGTTTATGTACATTATTTTTTTTTAAATCACAACATGAAATCCCCGATTTTAATGATTTATTGTGTAGACTTTTGTATGTGGCAACATACGGTAAACACTGGCATTATTCTATATCTCGGGAGTTACGTAAATACTACACCCATTCTACGTACTACTACTCTACTTGCTTCGAAAACTCTCGCGCGTACAGCTAATGGGCTATGCAGCAAAAAATATTCACCAGCAACTTAACTTGCCCGTATGCGTATCGCTAGATATAATCTCTAATATTATATTAAAGTGACACGCTGTTCTACAACGTGAAAACGATTGATTTAATTTACTTCAAACTTTTGGCATAAAGCTTGTAACGCTGGCCTCGTTTTAGATTATGCATTATAATGCTGTATTATTTTGGAAAAAAGCAATCACGAACCATAATTATGATTAAGTTAACCGCTTTTTAATGCAATATTTTTCGAAATTTTAACAGTAATGAGCTTATATTTCACGATCTCAAGCCCAAGGTGATCCTAGTATACAATACATTCAAGAAAACAATTCAAACTTTTTACTATGTACCGGGTACTCACGATTAACGATTTTTAATTGCCGATATTTCGAACTACTTACGTGGCTCGTGGTCACGGCGAAACTGGTTCGAAATATCGGAAATCAAAAATAAAAAAAACATGAATCGTAAGCACGTGGTACGTAGGAAAATGAATAAATTCCGCGATAATATTAGTTTAAAAACAATACAAACTTGTTCTCCATATTTTTGTTGGCCAGCATATGGTTGACCTCCTCAGCGGTGATGGGGCCCTGCAGTTTCTGGCCGTTGAGCATCTCGTCCTCCAGTTCCTTGATGGAGCGGCCGGTCTTCACGAAAGCTTCCGCCACTCTCCTGTTTCTACCGCCTGTAATATTCAAAGGGCCTCTTTCCTAACTTCGTTACGCTTTATACATCTGTTGTCTATAATACTACATAAATCCGTATGTTATGTCTGTAAATACAAGTTCTTTGTGAAATACTTTTTATCAAAATTCGATTTATGAAACACTGGCCTTTTTGAGTTTTTGTCTACCTTTATAACCTTTTATAACTCAATTATGACTTGACTGATATTCAAGAGAGTTAGTATATGTTTGAGACTTAGACTAAATATGATTGAATTATCAATTATTATCTTTGAATTACAAAATGCTATTAGAACAAGCGACTAACAGATAATAGGTATATACATGAGTACGGAAACAAAACAAAAACTATGCACACACCTCATATATGTACTACCTACATATAAATTTATAAGTAGGTGCAAAGTGCAATTGAACACAAAGTGAGTAATTGCTGTGCATTAACTTTGACCTTAAAACCCTTGGGCCCTATGCTCTATGGGATCAAAGTTAATTCATCACATATCGGTAATTAAAACTAACATTATTATTAATGAAAAATACAGCATAGTCATTTTATTATTGTGTTCATACTACGCACTGTTTAATTAGACACTCATTTTAATCCCACATATAAATCGTAATCTTAAGCTCCGTTATTAGATTTACGGTTGCCATGATACAGAGAGTACCCTTTTTATATATTGTAATAAGAATATAAAGACGCCCTCAGACTCACTAAGTTAGAGAAAGCCTTTGTCATGAGGCAATCTGATTTGAAACACATTATATAGGAAGTTTAAGTATATTATTATAAGTATTAAGTTATATTTTTAAAGATTTTATGTATGTCTTTGTAAATGATTAAAAAAGTTAAAGTTAAAAAATATTTATATTTTATTTTATTTAATAATAATATCATAGCGATTAATATACTCGTATCCCCATATTAGGATTCACTGCCTTAGCATGTTTGTATGGTACTTCAATTATAGAAGAAAACCTGACAAACGCGAAATGATTAATGTCTTTGATGCCATAATTGTTTTAGTGCATATTAATAATCTATGTACACTATTATGCTTACACAATCTTAAAGGTTGTTGTAATAGTTTTTATAGATCTTGTTTTTCAGAACACATTACAAAGTCTTTGTTTCAAACCATTTTCTTTTGCTTAAGTAACCAAAACAAATTGTAAAGTCAAAGAACTAGACAACCAGCTTATTTCGACTTTTTGTACAAAAATAAATTATGCATACTAGTTATTTTGTGATGGTTATAACACTACTAAAACAATAAAATATTACATACAAAAGGTAATAATTCGTTGTTCTACCGGTAATTATCATAATAATACACACTTATCTTCTTTCAAATTACAATAGAGCTGCTTTTAATATACCTAATACATAATTAGGTATGTAGTAAAAGTAATTATTCCTATTATACGTGCAATTACAGTACAATACGTATAATGAATATCAATATTATGTACAATGGTCTGAGAACTATCATTACAATTTTCTTTAGGGTAATGTTTTTCATTACTAACCATAATGCACGTTTACAGTTAGGTACATACCAGCTTAGTGCCCATAACAGGGCTTACTTTATCTCTATTTATGTGGATATCTCCACACAGGTCGGCGGATATTAAAATGATAAAGTCACTCAATATGGGTATATTACCTACACATTTAACGACGTGTTTTTTCCACTCTACGCTATAGGTACGCTATAGAATATAACATCTATACCAACATGAAAGTGAATGTATGCATGATTGGAATATATACAATTATAAATGGTGGTATTGTCGCTAAATAGTTTTTAATAATAACTAATAGCAAAGATTTCTGCGAAGTATCTTCTTATTGAGGAATGTGAAACCTTACCATTGACCTTTTACTGGTTGCATATATTATGTAGCAAAAATGTCAGAAAGACTACTTAGAGTTCTAAACTACTAAAACATTTTTTTAAGTACTAAGCTTTATGTGACGTTCAATAGTTTGTTAGTTTTTGTAGTGTTTTTTTATTTACTTAATAAAAATAATAAATAAGCAATCAATTCCCCAGATGTTAAGTGGCTACCCTCTATGTGGAATAGGTTCCATTTGACATCGAACATACATACGCTACCTTTCCTAAAGGCTAATTGCATGTTTCGACAAAGTGATTCTGTTTTAAAAATCCCGTCAAAACAATAGGTGTTACTAAAACGTAAGTTAGGTAACGTCTGTGGTGTTGAAGTTCCTACCTCGGTCTCCAACATCAAACCATGTCAGTGGTATTATATTATATCAATATAATATAACTGCTGAAAAGATTAACATCATACTTATGTATGATGTCAATATTTTCAGAGATTCGACAACAAAATTTGATTGTCAACGGCAACTAAATAAATTAGTTTAAAATTCAAAAGAAGCTAAGGCGTGGGAGGTTGTAATTCGAAACTGTGTGTATTTTAAGATAATTACCTAAATGAGTGTGTTAAAAATACGAATAACCGTTACCTATTTGAAAATGAAACGCAAAATTTTAAAACATAAATACCTATAGATATATAATTATAGATACATAATTTTGGCTTTTATTCGGTGTTAACGACATCGTTAATATACTTTCTACAATAAATTACTTATAAAATAAACATACAACCTTCGTGTCACTGATAACAAGAAATAACCTTATTGTATTCGTAATAAATAGTACGAAAACTAGGCCAGTCAACGTAAAACGACATTTGGCACTGCAACATTGTAAACAAATGCAAAAACCGAGGAATTACGACAAAAACATGTCTGCAGCTTACATTCCCTGTATAACTTGAATTCTATTGGCTTCGTCGCAAGTCGGCAGGGAAGCCCTACAGCGCCGCTCGCTACGGCACATTAACCACAGTGACAAGTTAAAATACAACTATCAATAACGTATCATATATTAATGATGTTATTATACTGTATTATTAGCTGCTACCGGCCACTTTGCTGGGTATTCAATTTCTATGGTACCCATTTGTGTTTTATTCACATGTAATCTATCATTTGCAATCGCATTATTTACAATACATATATATATTTTTTATCAAAAACGGTTACGCCGTTCTTGACTGTGTTTACAGACATGACATTTTGGATATAGGAAAAGAGCAAGCAGCACACATGATTGTAAGTGCTACCACACATAGACATCTGTAGCAAACTTTGTATAACAGGAGTCCTATCTGATATCGATCACAAAAGCGTTGATAATTTTATCGACTATGATGTTCGATCCATATGTGTGAGTTGACAACCACATCCTTCCACGAACAGGCTATAAATGGACGAAGCGGTGATACGTTTCCTCACTAATTCTAGTGAATTTATCAAAAACAAGACGAATAATATTTTAAGTAAGTTTTCAAGTACAAAAAAAATCTCTTCAACAACTCGAAAACAACCGATCATCTTCCAACAACTAAATATATTTTCTTAATCGTATTTTTACAAATCATAGCTAAAACAATCACACTACTTTCCAAACAAAAACATATCAAAACTCAACTCAACATTTCGCGTCAAAAGTTAAAAAATTCTATGGCTCTATAATATAAAATTCTATCGCTTTTATGAAAATCCTACTAAGTTAGTATGTACTAACTAATAACTAACCTTTATCTTATTTATACTTTTTAGTTGGATTTTTTATAAAAGCGTGTTTTTTAGTTATTTTTTTTAAGTATTATTTATTTTTCTTCTTTTTTATATTATTGCATTGTCATCGGTCCTTGATACGTGTGCAAAGTTTCAAATGAATCAGTGAATCATCGGTGAAAATTATGCCCAAAGAATCCGTTACATATATATAGATAGATAGATAGATACAACCCAAGCTAATAAAAGCGTGTTAACAAAACTCACCATAGCAAGTAGTGATAAGATCCGCAACGCCACACGACTCGAAGAACGTGCTAAGTTTACTGCCCGGATAGAACACGTCGACGAACTTGATCATCTCCATGAGCCCTAGCCGGATCACCGCCGCCTTCGTGTTGTCTCCGAAGCCGAGTCCGTCCACGAACCCAGCACCCACCGCTACGATGTTCTGCATGACATTTTGTAATCCTTGAATATTTGAGAGCGCAAATCACGAATTATGCTAGACCCTTTTATTAAGGTTGTATAGTCAAATGGACAAAACGGTCCGTCTGACCGTCCCCTTGTCGCAGTTACTACTCTGGCTATTGGCAGTACATTCATGTAAAAGGGAAATTTCTAAGTATAATAATATGTGATGATCATGAGATATGTATCAAAGAATGATTTAGCGTTTTCTAAATAACTTTTTCATTCACGTCTATGCTGTGTTTTCAGTATAGACATATGTATTTGCAGGTAATTCTTAAAATAATATACCGCCCCCTTTTACTTTTCAACTAAGGAGTGAAAATTTCAGATTTTTAAGATAGTAGAGAGTAATAGATAGAGAGTAGTAGTTTGAAAAGTAGTAGATAGCATACAAATATATTTTAAACGAAACTTTAATAACGATTTTTTTTGTATTTTGGAGATATAACGTACTTTTTGGTTATATTATGTCGATCATGGATCCTGTACCTAGTCCGCCGTACAGTTGATTGCTTTTTCATGTCCCGTTTGCTCCACGAAGCAAAACCGAAATATGTTTTATAATATTATTACCAGTCACTATCGCATGATATTGATTTTTCTTTATCAATTTAATGAACTGTTTAAATAACGGTTTATTTGATAAAACATAGTTAAACATGCCTGTTTATTCCGATAATAATTTTTGAGTCGTTATCGCTGACGTGAATATAATATTGATAGAAGAAAGTAATTAAATATGATGTCTGTACAATTTAAAATTTGGGCATATAATAGATATCGTAATGATACTGATTTTAAAGTGTTCCATTGTTGATATCTGTTCGCAGTCTCCGACGTTGGCAAATGTTTGACCTTTAGACTTGCATATTTATCGTGTCTGTGATAAGGATTTATTTAACACAACGTCGTTTGCAATACACAAACAATTTGCTAATGTTAAATAAATAAGTATAGCATACTATTATTTACGAGTAAATTAACGCGATTATTCAAAAAGTTTCATTATAAAATTTTATTATATTGTGTAACATGTACTATGTTTTGAGATTATTATTTATATAAAAACAAACGTGTTTTCGGAGACATGAATTACATACCGAATGTTAGTTTTATTTTATTTGTAAATATTAATTTACCTATCTATGCAGTGTCATAAACGTGTGATTCATTGTAAGAATTGACATTCTGTATAGAGCACTATATGCATCATTATATAGTATACAACAATGACTCAATGTTCATCGGACCAATATCTAGAATTACGATAAAATACCCATTAAACGTTATTGTAAGCAGAGGATTGAACGAATTAGTAAAACAAAAGCGCCTAACTACACGTTTTATATTGTGATATTCTACATTGAGCTAAAAACTAGAGTTTCATCTCTGTACACCCAAGAGCAGTCATTTTCTATCAAAAGTAACATGATTTCTAGTTTCTCTACGTACCTTTAGAGCTCCGCAGATTTCGACTGCATCCTCGTCATCCACTACGACGACTCTGAAGTAATCAGTCTGGATGATGTCTCGCATCATTGGAGCGAGCATCACGTCACGGCATCCAATCGTCGTCTCGCAGAACTTCTCTTCTGCTACCTATATGGATATTGTACCTATTAATCTATCATGTTGAAATCTTACTTTCCCTAAGTTGAACACGAGTCTGCTCTCAGAATGTTAAAGGTTACGCCGTACTTCACGCGGTGGACAAGCACGGATGGATAAACTTCACACGTACTTAATAAAATCATGGAAAACTCAGGCATACCGGTTTCCTCATATTTTCCTTTGCCGTTCAATCATATGATAGTTTTAGGTGACGTATACTTATTACGTCACCAAAAACTAACTGTATTCTTAGGACTTGTTACGAACTGTTTTCTTATAATCGCTATAACATAATTTAGGTATTAAAAAAAATCAAGAGTTTCTTCGGTTTTTGTTTCCCAAAGGTAAACAAATCCATTTCTAGTGTAGACGAATTCTTACGTTTCCATATAAAAGTGTGGTACCAGCTCACTTTTTTATGAAACGACCACTTTAGTCCTTAAGAGTAACAACGCATCTGTCATTGATTTCAGATGGGAATCACGTTTTATAAGAAAGTGGTTACAACATATGTCTTTCGTCGGCTGCGACCACTTACCATCAGGTTATGCTGATTATAAAATAATAAAATTAAATTAATTAAAAAAAAGTCATAATAAAGGAAGAATAGTGAACCAGTCCTACACTTACTAAATACTTTTTATTAAGTCATAAAGGTGGTAGAGCCGTTAGAACTCGCCCGGGGCGGCATTACCGACACCTTCATAACCCTCCGTAAAGCGACATGTTCTTCATGTATTGTGTTTCGGTTGTGGAGGTGTGGTTGCCGGATACATATCATTGGAGGCGACCATCTTAGTCCTCAAGAGTAGGAACGCATCTGCGTCCATCCTTAAATAAAACTTCTGTTCTTTTTGAGATTGGACGTGGCTGTCCATGGGCTGCAGTGACCACTAAACATCAGGTGGCCTGCATGCTCATTTCTTACTCGATCATAACAAAAAAATCATAATTATGATAATACCAACACATACGAACCATAACGGAAATGTATACGAACGAAATCATAACATGTAAAACGCTAGAGCAGCTAATATTTTATGCTTATCTACTCGCGAAATACGATAATATTTACGTAATGCGCGTGGGCCTTTACAATAGAGTGCTAATTTACTGATTACGTCTCATACGGTTATTTTCAAACTATCCAGGTCTACACATTGCTTTACGAGTAGGTAAACGTTAAGAAAAAAAATGTGTAAAATTACATTTTTACATTAGACTTCAAAGGTATTATCTTTTAAAATATATGTTGACATGCATGTTGGATTACGAATACTTGCATCGGAAGATAGTGCTAGAATAAGTGTGTTTTATTTTGAGATCCTCGCTTGGTACTATACTTGAAAACAACAAAACTTTGTCTTTAGCTGCTAGATGTAATGGAATGTTATTTGAAGTAATAATTTCATATTGAATAGCGACATAGACGTTAAAAGCCGATGTTCTGTATGACTACAAAATATCATAAAGATTATAACGCTCCAATTACAGAGAGCACGGTCGAGGAACAACTTTCGCTATTTGTTATGCAACATGGCTTGTTGGTTATTGTTTGATGTAAATAATACTACAGTTTAGGCATTACCTCGGAAGCAATGTTGGCACCCATCAACACTGCACACGGAATTTTCAGACATCTCGTGATGATATGCGAAATCAAGTCAATGCCGCCACCTTCTGCGATGTCGAAGCCCTGCCAAGTTCATCGGTGACGTTTATATAAGGCGACATATTATAGTACAAACACTAAACCAGTTACATGTACAAAGTTACGTAACGAATTTATAATCGTTCCATTAACTTGGTACAAACTAATCGTCATGGTCTTTATCGAACAATTGGCTTACAGATCCAGTAACTCGTGGCACAAACAGCACTGGGGCCGTTTGATCCGCTTTCATGGTTTCATATAAACTTTAGTATACTTACTTGACTATCAATTTGCATGGAGCGGTTAAAGTTGTTTAATTCTTTAGCTAACTTTGATAATTATCTTATTATTTCAAGATATTTTTATAAAGCAGATATAGATAACGATATCGTAATGCATAAAATCTTATTTCAATATAAAAAGTAACTACTTCGTTAAATAAACACGTAACTAACAATTAGGTACAAATTGTAAACAAAGCAAGGAAAATTACATAAAAAATAAATCACAGGTTATAAGATCTTGATATAATCTTAGTTAGTTTTACCTTTATATCAGTTATCCTTACCTTTATCAGGGAAAGAGCTGCCGCTGTTGGCTTGATTTTGCCAAGAAGTGTTGAACAGATGGTACGAACGAATTGATGTGGCACGACGAATATAAGAAGATCGGCATCTTTCGCGGCATCAACTAGATCTGGCACAGCAACCTTGTTATCAAGAAAAATATTGTAAATGACAATAAAATAAATAGTTTAAATAGTAGGGAAGTGGTGTACCAATCGTGCTTGATATTGAGTATAGAGATACGGAAAAAATTTCAACATCCAAGGTTCAAAATCACAAAAACGAAATGAGGAAGCATTAAATTAAAAAATGCGCTACCTTATGTATATCTGGTTAATACAAGCCTTATCGCATATAAGTACTATGTTTAAAAGTAAAATTTTAATGTCGTGGTTGTACTTTTAAAAGACCTACTTCTAAACTAATTATTATCTAAACCAGTTCTAATGTAGTAACTAAGTGTTATAACATACATCACAATCAAATTAATAAGTCATCAGGACCATATGAACCATAATCAATCTTCTCAGTTTAACTTACAAAGTATTATAAATTATTTTAATGCATTTATGCTCTGTGTTGTTTCCTATTACTAGTAATGTAACTAATTTTCAAAAATGAAAGTACAGCAAATTTTCAACAAATATTGTAAAATTATACAAGCTTACCATATCACTACTTCAAAACAAAAGGGACACAACGCAAATAGACTAATTTTACAGGAGAGCCATTTAAAGTTTTCAAAATCAGTTCTTGTATAATTGCTCTGAAATTTTAAAAGTGACAAATAGGTGTTATACACTGTTAGAAATTTTTATTCTGCTTTTAATGGTTGATTAGGATATGTGACCAACGAAATTTGATTTTTACAATAAAAAGGATTTTAAATGTTTTTGATTTGTGGCCCTTTTGTTTTAATGTAGCAATATGTATTTACATATAAAATGTATTTACAGATATTTGAATTGTTAATCATTAAGGTAACACTGTGTTTTTACTGTATTTGTCTGTTTGCTATTGTTAGTTGTAACACAATAATATATAGAGAGTACATTAGTATTAGTAGGATTTATTGTGGACTATTTTTACCAATTACCAATATACAACACAAAGTGGAATGCCATTATAAAATAAACAATATTGAATAAGTTAAAGTCAAAAGATAAGATTAAATTTAAACATGTAATGTTATTATTGATAATAAGGTTCAGTTACTGATAAAAGTATTACCTAACCACCTTATAAAATGAAACCAACTATCTATATAGGTAACTATCATCAAGTCTTAAAATAAGTTTGCAACAGGATTTGTTGACGTACAAATTGTAAGAATAAAGATGTATTACAGTGACATCCAACATTGATAGCAATAAATACAAAAATATGAATAATATTTCTGCAAACAATGTTCATTGACTTTACATAAGATACCATTGAGTAATGAGTGACATTGGCACTAACAAAGCTCTCGTAAGGAAGGAAGAAGTAAGACAAAAATAGATTTACACATGTCTGGCACGTGTTGAAGTGCCAACAGCGATTAAAAAAAAATTGCCACATGAATATTTTTATTAGGTGACTAAGTATTTGACTAAATCACCATGGTAACAGCTTATTTATAATAATTCTGAATCATAAAACAGGTACACTGGAAAGAGTAATTAATATTTATTTGTATATTTTAATGTTAAATTCAATTATTCCTCGGTATATTATCTTAAAATATAAAGATAATGCGAAAAAATTACTTACAACGTTCTCTGGGAGTTTATGTCCAGGTAGATACTTTACATTTTCATGAGTTTCATTAATAATTTCTGTTAATTTTTTTCCATCAATCATCTCCTCGAATACCCACATAGTAACCCTGTCTTCAAAGTTTGGGAGGCGCGCGGCATTTTTCCCTACTATTTTTGCTATCGCTGAACCCCTGTAGTAAAATAGAGTAATTTAAAAAACTATGATACATGTACTATAATTTTACCAACAACAAATAAAACGTAAAAACATATATTATTATAGAGTTTATTTGAAAATGTATCGTTTTTTTACACGCGAAATTTAATCTACATAAATATTTTTTGCAAGGTCAAATCTTCGGAAAATCTTAAGCACATGCAACTAATTCAGCACTGTAGTTATGTCATCGCATACTATGATCAGGGTAAACAAAATCTAATTATACTAATATTTAAAGAAACCTTACCAATTTCCCGAGCCGACGATGCAAACTCTATTTTTTAATTGTTTTTCTGCCATGATTTTTATTAAACGGATTTAAACTTCAGGTAAAATTGACTAACTGCGAATCTTAAGTTCGCACCACTAGTGTACGCTACCGTATCTGTACTATGTCTGCGACAAAAATAATGGAGCCAGTTGTAAACCCTCTGACGAATAAGTTAGTCAGACTGACGTTATCATTATCATTATCATCACGCACGATTACAGAAGTGAACCAAACTAAACCAACGTTATCAATCAACGAGTATAGGGCTTATGTCAATGTCAAATGACAAACTGAAATATCAATTTCTAACTGTAGGTTAACTGTGGCGACCATAAACAAAGAGTGTCTAATCCATAGACTGCTTGCATCAGCTACGAGGAAAGCAATCAAGACAATTACAAACAAATTCATATATAGCATTTCGATAGTAGCGCCCTCAAAATCTTCGTACGGGAACTTTTTAGACTGCCAACATAATTAATATTAACTCTTTGGGATAATGTGTTCCTGTATTAATATATATTACTTTCAATAGTATATAATGTTTCGTATACTTGTACGACATGCATATTAATGGAACTGTTAGAATTAAAACTCCTGTTATTTTAGAGTATAATAATAATAAAATGAAAAAATTAAATACAAAATTGTATTTAATTTTAGTATTCATTCATATTTTAATCAAATTTATTGCAAGAAAGATAAAAAATGCAATGATAATCCTAAAATGTAAACTGGAACGTTACAGAATTTTCTCGAAAATACATAATTTGGCTGGATTATGTCATTCTTTCTCTTTCTTGCGTAGTAGTTTGGACTAGTGCTAGACTTTTCGTTTTCAATAAACGTCATTTATTTCATTCGTTCGACAGAATTCTACGGTGTGCTTCAGCAGTATCGAGCTGTGTCTTTTGTTCACGCTAATAAATCGCAGAATCGGAGTTTCTGGAAATATTGTTAGAAAGAGTAATCTAGTGGATTTATTAGTGATTTTAATTAAGGTGAGTAAAGTTATTGACTATTACCTATTAATAGAGCGTATGAACGTATTTGGGTGTGATCTAAGGAAAAATTTTCATCATCCACCATGCCACACTTCTGCTATGCATATTCGTATTTTTATTTATATATCCTTTAAGGCTAGTTCCATTGGTGGATTACTATTATATATTGCTTCCGACTAAAAAACTTACATTTCAAAAGAAAAAAAGTCTTTCGTGTCTTTATTTGCGGTTATGAACAAATTCAGGGATTTTCTATTTCACGTCTTCAAAGACATTGTAGACTTTAAGATGTAATGGCTGATTCAGAAGTTTATTACCTATAAGCTAATGAAATAAAAAATGGATGAAAGCTAACGTAAAAGATTATAAATTACATACATTTACAACTAAAGAAAACTAAGCTTTCTCCTCCTCAAATAGAAGATGTGCTTAAAATTAATCCATCAAAAGTATAATGTGTCTCTATTAATATGAATTTTCATTTGTATAGTGGAGTCTTTATACATTATAATAAAAGTATGTCAGACTACTGTGGTAATCAATATTATAACCTCAAAAGATTAATTATCACTTCAATATTGTAAGTGCAAGAAATATTTTAATATAATAGATTAAAAGTGAATATGGATCTGCTAGTTGAATAAGCAAATTTGGAAAAGGAAATACTTCAGTTTTATTAATATATTGTAATAAAAAATGTTTTTTTTATCAATATTGAACACATAAAACAACTGTAATATTATATAAAAGCTTATTGGATGAATGACTACCATTGTAACAAGGTATAAAAAGCTGTTTTGAAGGTCTAAATAGGTTGTCCATGAGTGTATAATGTTATAGTGCTCTACTTTTAATTCTAACTATTATTATCCTGAAACTGATAATGTTTAGGATAAAAGATAAGTGTCATTTAAAGCTGGCTTTATAATATTTAAATATACACTTAACAGCCAATTGAATATGTGTTCATTTGTTAATGTACAACTTCTATACTTATATGTAGAGTGAATATATGATTTAGTTTGATTTTATTTTTGTGTTT
>DWON01001860.1:0-22691 GCA_018251015.1 Phocides pigmalion okeechobee
GAGTAGCAATGCATCTATATTCGAGCTCAGATAGGATTTCGGTTGTGTTTGTGGTTGTACGTAGATGTCTATGGGCTGCGACTAGGTACCTAACATCAGGTGGTTTGCATGCTCATTTGCTACTCTTCTCACATAAAAAAATCATCATTTAAATCGATCGAATGGAACGGCATGCTTAACACTGAACCGCTCGGATGTAAGCATTACATAAAAGCTAATGCATATTATGTCTTACAGGTATGAATAGTGGTTATTCATACTTTCGTGACGTGAGCACTAGAGCCTTTTTGTTAGCCTCTAGACCTAGCCACTTAACTGAAGCGCGTTTTTATTCTAGCTTAAGTTTTTTAACCCGGAATATAAGTTTTATCTTCAGCATGTCTTGTTAAAGATTAAAATTTGCTGTGTAATCCTGTAGTTTCCGTAAAAATTCTTATAAAATCATGGTTCTCGTTTATAAGATTAATTTATACACAGAACTAGTCACCCGACCCAGCTTCGCTCGGGTTACAATGTTTATATTTACTGGCATTATTTTTCTTTCATACACGCATGCAGTCATTACCTAGTTGCAAAAACGATCAATTAGAAACATCTACTTCAAACAACGATTGATTTGAAATAAACTATTTAATTCTCGTCCAATTTCCAAAAAAAACTCACCTGTGACTGTCACCTGTGACTCTGTGGCGCAGTACCAGAAAAGCTGGCAGCATACCCCCGTTGAATGGCAATTACAATTCAGTGTACGGTATATGAACCAGCGCTCTTGGTGCCCTTTGTCGTCCTCTGACGGTGGATGAAGGTGATTGTATCCCGGTCGGAATATTCTACCACCTTTTTTCTTTAATCTCCAAACATTATAAAAGTCCTCCGTCGCGTCTGTCTGTCTGTCTTTTCGTGATAAACTCCAAATTACTGGACGGATGTTCTCAGTTTTCAACAACAGGTAGGACGATACCGCATGAAAGTTTTAGTGCATAATATGTTAAGTTTTGTTTTGTAAATTGGGTGAGAAATTTAATTCAATATAGTAATTCAGTCGTCATTCGAAATAGATGTTTCTAATTGTTAGTTTTTGCAAGTGGGTCATGACTGGACGCATGTATGAAAAAAAAAATGTAAGTAAATATAAACTGTACTACCCAAGCGAAGCGGGTCGTTAGATATAGTATAAAAGTACATACAGATCTCAAAGAAGTTTTTAAATATGGAATAATTTCAATGTACAATTTACTTACAAGTATCTCAATAATAAAGTCACTTGTAAGGTCAGATGAACTTAACCGTGCGATGCGAGAAGAGATTTAAGGGGATGTAGTGGGCGAGTCCAATTTACCCCGCGCTACCCACAGGTTATAACAAAATGTGTCCCTGGGGAAATTGAGGAAATTTAGACGCTTACTGCGTATGTCTAGGAAAGGTTCGAGAAAGCTATCCCGGGCTGCTGTAATAAGGCACATGGTTCATGATCAAATATTTGATTGTGAAAAAAATCTAAGGGTGTATCGCTTTGCGGTACGTAGAACGGCTACTTAAAGAAAAGTCAAGCAACGTTGCTCGCGGTCGGAAATTGGATGGGTGACCGCTGGTGGTAATTTTTTTCATTATATCATAGCACGTGTAACAGTTGGTCCCAGTTGTTACCAAATGACAGTAGTCGTTACATAATTGAATACATATGTCCGGTTATTTATCCAGATACGGTACTAAGTGTCTCCTATTTCTGGGTATAAACTCATGCCTAGCAGTGGAACATAAAAATTATTTGCAATCAACCGATACTAAAATGTACCTGAAATTACCTATAAAATTGCCAACTAACTAAACTGCAAACTAAATAGCAAACGAGCATGCAGTCGATATTACAATAAATTATCACTGCCGCATTAGACGTCTGTATTGAACTTTACACAGGAGTGAATTCAAATTCAAATTCAAATATTTTATTTCATTGTAAGGTATTTACATACACTTAATGAACGTCAAGGGTATAGTGTAAAATGTTGGCTATGGTAGACCGGGAGAAAAAAGCCGGCGGAAAAAAACTCTCGGCACTCTTTTTAGATCAGTCCTTGATTATTGAAGGATCTAAGATCGACAGCACACGCGTTGTTACTTCTGAGGACTGAGCTTGAATGTCTCGTGTTAAATTATAATAGAACGCTCTTCAAACCAGAACACGGCTTTAGTTCAATCTTTTTCTATGTTGAAAGAGTAAAAAACAGATCCTGCAGGCCACCTAATGTTAAACAAACTTTGCGGTCCACGGAAATCTACGTCCAACCTGAAACAAGACTGAAGTCCTGTTTGACGTCATGTTTAATTGCGTTGCTACTTCTGACGGCCAAGATAATCACCTCGCTTGTACACGTAACCGGCAACCGCATCTCTCCAACCGAAACTAAACCTTTTATACCGAATTAGGAGGGCGATAGAACCTCCATGGCCGAATTATAGTTTGACCACCTTTTAAATCGCTATAGTAAGATAGATGGTGGTACTACAGTAAGATAGAAATTGGCGTTGAGCTGTTGCTACAATAGACGTACTATAAAATGACGTGATATAGCTGCATTCATTACATACATTTTAATGAAGCAACCCTTTTATTCTGTATTTGTAAAAACAAACCTATGATGAGTATCTCACAGAGAAAACAATACGTCTTTGATATTCAATTTCTCGTTGCGATACAATCTCCGGGCTTTGTTTTATTCGCGTACGAAACATATGTATGTTTTACATTTTGACGTCAATTGGACGTATAATTCTGAACACGAGTATATTTAAAATTAGCTGACGTTCACATTTAAATATATATTTCTGAAAGTATTTACATTTAAAACTAACATATACTCGTAATGTTTACGTTTTATGTGAGAAGAGTAGGAAACGAGCATGCAAAGCATCTGAAGTTGGCATCTGGAGTCGCAGGCCCTAGACTTCCGCGTACAGCCACAAATACCACTGAAATCATATCTGATCTCGATGCTACTCCTGAGGACTAAGATTGTCGCCTCGCTTCAGAGTGTAGCCGGCAACTGCATCTCTCCAGCCAAAACACAAGTAATATTTTACGGCGGATTATGAGGGCGGCGGTGGTACCATTCCGGTCGAACTATAGTTTTCCCACCTATTGAAACCTACCGACTAAAAAAAAAAACTTAACTAAAACAGTCAGCGTGCCTTCAAATGTTGCTTTGTCTAAGTGTTTATTACAACAATAAGTATGTATAAGTATCAAAGTGTTGAAATATCAAAAGATTATGTTTATGACGAGTTAATGGTACCATAGTAAGAAAAGTCAAAATCCATTCACTGCTTAAACTACCTAGATGGTACAATCCAAAAAATCACAAACCTAATAACGTCGAAATAAAAACAAAAAAGAAAACTCAATTAATCTACAAAGAGAAGTAACAACAGAATAACTTGAATTACATAATTACGTTTGACGCACCTATTATTCTAATTTCCTGCGAAGCCTGTTCAAGTAATTATTTTATTTCTCCAGTACGGAAATAGATGGCATTGTATTGCGGTTTTCTGCTTTAGTTTTTGCCAAAAACGGGCACACCTTTGATACCCAGCTCACTTGACGTCTTTCGCTTGACGCAAGACGTCAGGCAGCTTTGTTTCATCCGCGTCTCGCAACACTTTGACGTCAACCATACGTCAGAATGTTTCAACGTGAACCGCACAAAAGGATTCCTTTCGTCCAGAAAGGAAAACAGACGCAATCATTTCTATATCACATTGCTTGGGAGAAGAACATTTTAATATTTTGTATTTTATATTCTTTTAAGTTCCTTTTTATCTAAATGCTATAAAAAGTTACTTTCAAGTAATGTTTGAATTAAATGGCTTAACTACGGTGTTTTTGGGATAAACCGACTAATTTTGGCCTTTAACCTTAAAATCCTCATTTTTTCACACTTATTCACTATCACTGCAGTCTTTAATTTCACGGCTAAAACTGTAAGACAAATTTGACGAAAGACTTCGACCGGTGGGACAATGATCATATTATTATACGTTTCTATCGCCGACTCTTCTCCAAAACGTAACACCTTACGAGTCTGTAAAGAATCTACTTTAAATAAAAATATTTTTATTTTTAATTTTTTGATACCAAAAAATAATCATTTATTCTGAAAATGAACGGTCGCAATTTGGCTATATGCAGATAACCAAACTTATAGGAATTAAAATATTTTGATTTAATTCAATTTAAGATAAGGTCCTCGAGTGGCGACCACGTCTAGGCAAAACGAACAGAGAGCGTCTCCCAACCAGGTGGACCGACGACTTGATAAGAATAGCGGGTAACAGCTGGATGCAGAGGACACAGAACCGGTCAGTATGGCGGCACCAGGGGGAGGCCTATGTCCAGCAGTGGACACGTAAAAGCTGATGCACGGGTACTACCGCATTGCATCACATATCTATTTATTTCGTATACACACAGACATTCATTACAGGGCGGATAGGACGCGAGTGCGCTGTCCGTCACGTGAATCCGCCGTAAAGTATTACTTGTGTTTCGGTTGGAGAGGTGCGGTTGCCGGCTACACTTTGAAGCGAAGCGACCATTTCAGACCTCAGGAATAGCTATGTATCTACGTTTGAGCTCAGATAGGATTTCAGTCATGTTTGTGGTTACACGTGGATGTCTATGGCTGCGACTACTTAACATCAGGTTTACATACTTATTTGCTACTCTTTCCACATGAAAAAGAACACAATGCTTACTCGACATTTTTAGTCTAGGTACACTTATGTACTAAACCCCACACTACGTATATTTACATAGCTTAATTCTTAAATGTCTTTATCTCCATTTGCATTAATCACACAAATTTTAAAAGAACATGCTTCATTGGCTAACGTTTATTTTTGGACAGTAAGACAAGTAAACAAGCTTCATAGCGAGCCGTTTACAATCATTAAAGTAAACGTCAAATTTAACGAGACGCCCAAACGAAAATACGTCGAGAATTGTATTACTCGACATTTAATTGTCCTCTTGACTTTAATTGAAAACGGGAATATTGTAGCAAAAAGTTTTTCTCCACCATTCCTTAAGTCTCATAAATGAGATGAATCTTTTCAATATATCCAAAGATATATGTCTGTCTAGAATTTTTAAATACTTCCCGTTTTATAATGCTACATGTAGCACCGCTTATTTTCATCACGCCAAAACATAAAATACAGTTGAAAATATTTTGCCTGTCTGTCGGTGTTACTAATTTGGTAAACAACATAACAACCTCAATAACTTTCAATTGATGATCAAAAGTTGAGAACTTTCAATAATTCAAAGTAAAATACCATTTATTCAAATTGATTCTTACAGAACATTTTTGGAATGTCAAAAAATCTACCATTCATTCCTAAAATACCTAGCCATGGAGAATAAGCTTATTACAAGGTGTAATAAGCAGACAATTTAAGCTTATCTATTTAAATCTCCTCACAACAGACTGGATTAGCAATGAGTCGACTATATCGGCTATATCAATTCGTTATATAGACTGAACAAGGAGAAGTTCTAATAACTACGATCATGTCAATAAGTGGATCACCAGTTGCTCTTCGACCCTAACGACCCCTTCGACCCTTCGACACATGATCTGTAGAAGACAGCCGAAAATCGCAAAGGATTGACTTCCGTCACAGAAAAAAGTAACATAGATAAACAACAGACACCTGACTTGTAGAAGACAGCGGTACTTTGGACAAAGTATGAAAAGCGACATCACGAGTCGCCGTTGAACCCAGTAGATTCCTGATCTGTAGAAGGAGAAAATTCGGGCAGAGAGTACAGAAGAAACGTCATTCATCAGAGATCTACGGATAGGATGGGATGTTAATTCAAAAACACGTAGAGTTCGCAGTGAAAACCCATCACGGATGAACTAGCGCGGGAATGCGCGTATAAAATGGAACGGAACGCTCTTGTATTGTTTCGTACTTTCTTTTATTGTAAATCCGAATCGCGTGTAATTTCAGAAAACAAAAAGTGAGTCCGAGTTGATTTGTAAGCGGGCAAAATTATTTTATTTTACACTTAACTGCTGGAACAATGGACTTGAGCAATGAATTCGTGCAACAATAGAATTTAATGTTACACACGTAAACTTCTTTTGTGGACGATGACATTTTTACCGGGATTAGTAAGGGAAGGCGACTAATTTCTAACCACCCTCTAAGAAGTTGGAGGTTTTGAATTTGTTTGGAATATTTTTATTTTTATGCATGTTTGAGCATTATCTCTTTGTGACATCTTCGTGAATGTCTTCTTTATGAATCTATTTTGAAGTAATTATTGTCACGCCGCCGGTGACAAGAGACCTGGTTCATGTCTGACGCAAAGTATTGCGATTGCTATTCAAAGCGGCAATGCAGCTAGCGTTCTAGGCGCCATGCCGCATGAACACAGATGTTTGAACACACATGAACACTGCCTTTAGATTGTTTAGGTTAGGCTTTTATTATAATTAGTTAAAAGATTTTCTTTATTGCAATTTCAATGTAATTACATTTAATTAATTCTCAATAATCTACCTATGTGTGTACAAAATAAATTCTTTTTATATTAGGTCATATTCCAATTTCTCTGTCCTTTTGACGCACGGGTTTTTACCAAATAATTTGTTTTTCTTTACCATTAAGTTTTGGGTTTCTAGTGCTCATTCAGTATAACAAACTCATCTTAACAATGCAATTTTCATAACATAGAATTTCACGGTAATAAACGGTTACGGCAAAAAAAGTATTTCCATAAAATAAATACATATATTTCCACAACTGTACTATTCGGCAATAGACATGTCAAAGAAACCTGTTCACCAGAAGTATTATCTCTGTTTTTTAGCGATGAACCAGGTGCATGGTGGACTGCCGTCTGTATCCTTCTCATTATATGAAAATCTCCTGTACAGTACAATACATGTCGGTAATATGCAAAAAGGTAATGATATTGATAATGATAACAAAAATAATGATGATATTGATGACAATAAAATCTATAATCATGATAATAATAATAATTATCATGCCGATATCTTAAGTAATCGAATTAAATACCAATGAACCGGATACCAGTAAAAGACATAAATCAGCAATAATAAACACAAAGCAAACTCAAAACACTTCAAGAAGACACGCACGCGAACGGCCTCATAATGAACAAATACGTTTTTATCGAGCATTGTTGTAAATAATTCTCAATCCGATTTCATTCAATGATATTAGATCCAATAAACACTTCAATGGTCTTTTCACATAAAATTAGACCGCTGTAAACGGATTTTCGTTTCATAAGCTCTTGAAAACATATTTCTTTGGGCAAATATTTGTCTTTTTAATCGTGTAATCGTGGGTGTAATAAATATGTACGACATGTCTTTTTTAATGTATTTCGGGTCGGTATTTTAAATATCAGTATTAAGTTATTATATTTATTGAAGAATGTATATGTTTCAACGATAAATAGCGGGTAACGGCTGCATTCAGAGGGCACAGACCAGTTCAGAGTGCCGACATCTGGGGGAGCCCTATGTCCAGAAGGGATACGTAAAGACTGATGGAGTACGTTGATATACTATTTAAGACTTTTGGACTGGTTGCAGTCGAATACTTCTCATAAAACAATATACTTTGCGAAAAGTCAGCAAACTTTAATGTACCTAAATAGATCTTAATAAGCTTGAGTAGAACTCCATAGAAATCAGTGTACCTAAATAGACTTCGTTAGTGGTTACTGAAGTCTACTCAGTAGACCTAAACAGATAATATAAGTAACCAATTCTTATAATTATGCTGCTATCTATAGGAGACAAAGAACCATGTAGATTTCTGTAATCTAAATTACATTTGTATAACATAAAAAATATATTATCTTTAGTACATACAGTGCAGATGACATCGTAAGATTAGAGTTCATAGCTTGAGCAACAAAAATGAAAATTAGCGGCAATATGATAACATCAACGAAGTGTCAAAAGAGGGATTTTTTATATCATGGCTATGCATCAGTAGTTATATAAATGTCAAGGGCGAAAGGTCAGGCGTAACGGAGGGATCGAGGCGAATGGAGACAGATGTCAAAATTATGCAAATAGTGTTTCGTGAACCGAATAAATAGTGCTCACATTTTTCTCTATAAAATTTCGAATTACCTTCAGAGTTGAATATTTTTGTTTGGAATAAGAATATTATTTGTTTGTGAAGTATTCTGATTTAGTCCACGAAATCAACTAAGAAGTCCGGTCTTGAAATTATTTTTAGCAAGGACATATTAAATTCATTTGGTTCTCTCTGATAGTACTTATCAAAAATAATATATGGTCTTCTTATAAAAACTAATCATATTAGCTTCCAGTTCATCTAGTGTTAATTACTAATATGCCGAATCGATAAAGATTCAAGTTTTCTCTGGGGTTAGCATATGCATTACTATTTTAATTTTATTTATTTTATTGGAACCATTATTACACTATTGTTGGACAGAAATAAGTATCCCGGAAATATCCAAATATATCGATCATATACGCATTGCTACTCTGACGATCCTGGAAACTAATTTGGAACATCTCTACGGTACCTTTAAACAAGAACATCAAATTTACAACCCTGTTATAAAGCAGATATCGGTGTGTTGGTGATGACACAGTAAAACTAAGAAGAACTTTACTTTACTTAAAGGTTTTTATGTGACAATAGCAGTAAAGAAACATGCAAGCAACCTGATGTTAAGAAGACGTTGCAGCCCACAAACATACACATACGACCATGGAAGAGCACTGAAGCCCTATCAGAATTCGTATGTATGTAGATTTTTTTATGTGAGAAAAGTAGCAAACCACCCTATCTTAAGTAGTCGAAGCCCATAGCCGACCATATACAAACACAAACACGATTGAAATCCTGTCTGAGCGCGATGTTGCTACTCCTGAGGACTAAGACAGTCGTATCGCTTCAAAATGTAGCCGGCAACCGCACCTCTTTAACTGAAACACAAGTAATACTTTATGATGGATTATGAGGGCGACGGTGGTCCCTCTCCGGTTGAAAAGTTCTCCCACCTTTAATGATACGTATTAATACTCCTGATGACTACTATGCCTCGCCTGTAAATGTAGCCGGCAACCGCGTCTTTTGGGTTGTATAAGAAAAATATACATATCACAGTATACAATTACACAGTATACATGTCAAGGTCACCATCAGCTACGGCAAAGGATCGCGACGAATGAAGAAAAATGTCAAAATTATGCAAATACTGTTTCGTGCACCGAATAAAATGGAGCAAAAATTTCAGTCTAGAATTTTGTGATTTGTGAAATTTCCTCTCTACTAAAATGTAAGGAACGAAATTTTTAAAAGGATTTGCAAATTGATGATAACTGGAATGTAAATGATAATTTGCTATTTAACTCTTTCGTGTTATTACACGTAGTTAAAACGGAAAATGTAAATGTATATTTAAGACATGAAACACTTTACGTTTTACAAAGATATTTAATTTCAATACCTTGTTGATTCTTATGTACAATACCATTTTGACATCATTTCATCATGTTTCAGTTAACAGGTTTTAATGTATTAGAAAAGTCGCAAACAGAGATGCACTCTTAGATTGCGATTGCTATTCAACGCGGTAATGCAGCTAGCGTTCTTGGAACCATGCCGCACGAGCACGGACTCACTTCAGATTGTTTAGGTTAGGCTGTTTTTACAATTTAAGGTTTTCATTGTTATATTGCTATATTAACGAAAACTGACACTTGCCAGAGAAGTAAACCCCGGACCTTTAGTAAGCCTGATTTTCACTACGGTCTTTATAGGTTTATCATTTATTGTTTTAGTTAAAATATGTTTCAAAATTGATTAAGAAATTAATATAGTATTGATGTTTTTTTTACGTAAAAAAACGATTGCATTCTTAATTTCACGATGTTTTGTATGTATTTTGTTTCAATTATATTTTTTTCTGTTACAAGTAATCAAAGTAAAGCAATAAGTTCCCACGGGCACGGACTCCCTTTAGATTGTTTAGATTAGGCTTTTACTATGTATAATTAGTTTGAAGACTTTAGTCTATGAAGCAAGGAATTAAAGTGAACTATAGTAATTAAATCAAACAAGTATAAGCCGAATTCTTCGAATATCCGCACAGAAGAAAAGTCTTTCCCAGTATTTTTGCCCTGAAATTAATTAAACTTTTCACGGTTAAATCTGAAACTAGTTAAAGTTGCATCTTTAGTTAGATGAGCTTTCCACCGCTTCGACTGATTTCCGAGCAAAGAAACAGAAGTTATACCATTTTGTACTTATTTTGTCAACCTTTACAGGAGTTGTTTTTTTTTAATATTATGCATAAATTTTTGAACACAAGATATAGAAAAGAAGACGTAGAAGAGAGATATATAGAAGGAATGATATAAATAAATGAAGAAACAATGAAACTATTCAGACAATGAAATTTTGGAAATTTATCTATTAAGGGGCTAAATACCGGTTAAAATGTATGTGAACAGATTCTTATATCGAATTCTGCACGAGGAAAGTCGCGGGCAAAATGTAGTAGCTAGACATAATAAATTAAGAAAAATCTCAGCGTGCTTAAGGACAAACATAGGGTGCTTCGTCGAAATACGAACAGTTTGTTATTTACGAGAGCAAGAATAAAAATATTTCAATAAATCGCTGTTACTTGCTGTAGCGAAAAACACTCAAGGAGTCTAGTATTTGGCCATATTTTGTAACGATCGACCTTACTCTCTGTGTGGGGAAGTATTGTCTAATTCGGTAAATTAGGAAAGGTATAAAGTGTATTTATTTAATTAATTAAACAAAGGCATGTGACATGGAACAGAATGGAAGTTCCGGGTCTTGAGTCCCTAGTATCGACTGTTGACTATTCAAAATTCATTCTCAAAGGTATTTGAAGTCTAGCATCTGCACTTGGTCCGCACAGTTGACTATGCCTAAACCTTGTTATTCTAATAAGAAGCCTGGAAATGAGACCGTAAAGTATTTACACCTTTGTGAGTGAAAAGTCCAAAATTCCTTTTTAGTGCTCATTTACGCTATATAAAGAACCTATGTACAAACTTTTAGGATTATAGGTTGAGCTGTTTCGCCTATGCGTTACTGACGGGATTGTCGATCACCGTCTTCAAAATTAAGAAATTCTTCACTAGTTTTGATATCACTAAAAATTTCTGGTATATAGAAAATTCAGTTCAACAGGGCGCTCAAAGCCTTTAAATTGTACCCTTGACATTCATTAAGTGTATGTAGTTACATACACCGGTATTTACACGTACACAGGTAATAACCTTACAATGAAATAAAATATTTGAATTTGAATTTCTATCTTTTTCATTATGGTCAAATGGTATATTTTATGATTACCAGGTGTATCATAGTGTCATGTCGTATCATGTTCAAATGTCCATCTCCTATATCCACGTTGGCAACGTTTCAACCTTTTAACGTAGATGAACCATACGTGTATCAAGATATCAGCTTTTCCCGCTCCGATAATACCTTTAGATGTACGCAAATATTTATCTACTACACAATACCTACATTTTATTCTCCTCCATTCGGGCGAAATTGGCTCACTTTTCATGAAAAGGTTTTTTGAAGCGAATGTTACAAAAACATTTTTTGCTCTACGTGAACTAGTATTTTTTACTAAAATTGGTTGAGATAGTGCATTTTCTAGTGCAGGGTTTTGGTTCGCAATTATAATGATGTCGGTGAAAACGTTTATTTTAATTTTAATTTCTATTTTGTTCTTTTAACAAATTTAGCGTGAGTATTAAAGCCTGTTCGTTTTAAAAGTTTTTTTTTCTACTTGATAATTAGCATAGTATTTTTATATGAGTTTTTCAATTTAAGCTCATATTTTATTAATATTTTATCTGATATGCGTGCTAGCCTAATGGCTAAAATTGAAGGCTCACGAGGAGTCCGGAGTATGTAGAAATGTAGATATGTGTATACCTGACACAATTGAAAAATCAAGAATTACTTTAATTATTACGTGCTATAATGGGTGGTTGTTACGTCCAGATAATCTGCCGTAAAGTGTGTTTCAATTAGAGAGTTGTGATTGCCGGCTACACTTTGAAGCGAAGCGACCATTTTTTATCTTTTATCTAAGATCCTCAGGAATAGCAATGTATCTACGTTAGAACTCAGATAGGTTTTCGGTCGTGTTTATAGTTGTACGTGGATGTCTATGGGATATTCTGACATAAAAAAATATAAACCTGATCATTAAGAAACAAAAGTTACGGAAAACTTTTCATAGCAATTTTAATACTTATTCCAAATGGTTCTGAAGAACTAAAGATACCAGAAAAGAAGGAGGAACAAGAAGCATCGGAACAAACTAATAAACAAAGCGTATGTTTGCAACACATACAGCAATCCATTCAAACTCAATTTCCTTTATAGCACTTAAGCGGCAATGGTTATACCCGCAGCCATAAAACCATTTTTACTAGACCTTATTAAAATCTATGAAAGGTCGTAGAAAACCCCCCACAAACTGCAGATCGTAACGAAGTAAAATTGAAAAGTTTCTGAAAACTCTGCAGCTAAAATTTCAACACAATTAGTTATCTGTTGAAGAGCACTCAAAGTTTTCTGTCCATGAATTAATTTGAGTTTCAAGTTTGCAAAATTACTATTTACAATTTGGTGACTTTCGTCTACAGTTTTTGTTCAATTTCGAACGAAAAGACGAGTTTATACAGTTTTGTTAGCTTCAACAAAGCAGTTTTAAAGGCAAAGACATTTTCATCATAAAAATACTGGGTTACACTAAATGGAAATGTATATATTTTAAAACCTATCTTAAGCCAAAGTTAGGAAAATTTTGGAAAGTGGGTTAACTGTAGTTCGACCGGGGAGGTACCATCGCCGCCCTCGAGAACTGATGTATGCTTGTAAGTGTAGCCGGCGACAACACCTCTGTTACCTAAATACAAGATCTGTTTCATCGGTGGATTATGAAGATTGATACCTCCCCGGTCGAACTGTTGCTCCATCACCATTCATATCAGTAGACGTAGAATGAGAGCTCTTCAAAAAAAGCGTGTGATAGTGCAAAAATTTAAGCAACGGTGACTGCTTTTCATCCGGTGTCTTATTTACCTTTTCTTTTAGCTGACTAATAATAAAAATTAAAAAAAAACCTTCCAGTCTTATAACCCTTCTAAAACATGGCCTTTATTTACCTTTTAATTAAGCCAAATTACGAAAAGAAAAACCTTAGAATACTTCCATACGTCAGGTTAAAGATCTTTATTTCTCAAAAAAGACATTACATCACTTATATGACAACAATAACTTTTTTAAGTTTTTAAATAATACTTACTCCTATTACCCTTTACAGCATGGCAACAGAGCTACAATCTCAACCAGGCGGGATCAAACAGAGAACGCAAATATAATTAACTTTTATCGTATTACCAAATAACAGAATGGGCGTACAGACACGTGTACCCGCCTAACATAATTGCAGGAAATAATCTTTCCCTAGGTATTGGACTAAACAGCCATTTGCGCCGGGACGCATTAATTTTCAGTGGCGCCCGCAGTGCGTGTTCACCGCAAGCAAGATGTTCGTGTTGATTAAATTAGACCCACACGTTAAATTAGTCTCCACGCACTATTTGTTATCATTCGTGTTATTATAATTTTTAGTTTATATAAAAAAGAAAATAAAAACATTTTTTCAAATTAAAAGTAATGAAAACTTTAGAAATTCTTAAATAGTATAAAATGTCTGCTGTACGCTTCAAAGTTTCCAACTACGCAACGGATTTTTATGCGGTTTTTTTATCAATAGATAATAGTAATTGAAGAAGAAATTTATATATATGTGTATGTGTGAGTGACGAACGAACGAAAAGGGGGAAGTCATACACTTACATATCTGCTACTCATACCCGGCGGTTTCTAACGGCTCTCGCGGGAAAGAAGATTGGTCGAGATTATTGCGTGTGAATGCGAGTGAGTGTGTGTATGGGTGTGTATGTTTGTAGGTATATACATAATAATTAAATCCTGTTGATTGAATGTTCTCAAAATTCTGTACACAAAGTACCTGTATCTCTATTTCGTTACAGGTAAGAGTAATCACGCGATAATATCTGGAACTTTAGTAAAAGCAACAATGAATTATAACTTCACAAGTGTGTTTTAACTAATATCTTTGAAAAGCTATATAGCTCATAAAAAAGCTTACATTCTATGAGCAAAACAGTTTAATACACAATATCTTAACAATACACAAAGAACAATCAAAGACCTGTATGCATTAGTACCACCCAATTTCAGGAAATAATCGTCGTCTGGTTATTGTACTAAACGGCCATTTGCGCCAGGACGCATTAATTTTCAGGACGCCCGCAGTGCGTGCGTTGATTAAATTAGACCGACGTTAAGACGCAGTCGAACGGCACACTATTTGTCGCTCCGGCTTCAGATATGACGGTAAATGTATGACCCGTAGATTAATGTGTGGTGTAACGGTATCTTAATTAAGGTGGCTAGGTCTTCAACCATCGAAATAAGGATTGCTGAGCTGAGTACTTCACCGGCGACCGAATATAATCTCCAAGTCGACACTGACACTGTCGGGCAGTATCGAATTGGCTAAAACACGGACTGATAGATACCGGTTCATAGAATTCTCGTCATTTCTTAGAATCTGCTTTAAATATTTCATTTATTTATGACCGGACTGATAGATACACGGAAAGATGGACGACCTTACGGACCGCCAAACTGACGGACAGACGGACAGACGGATAGACGTATAGGCGAACGGCGGAGAGATGGACAGACGGATGGACAAAAAGACAGACGGATGCACGGACGAACAGGCGGACATACGTGTAAGCGAACAGGCGGGGAGATGGACAGGCGGGTAGGCGAACAGGCAGAGACACAGATAGATAGACGGACTGATGGACAGATAGATAGGCGGACAGACGGATAGACGGATAGGCGGAAAGACAAAAAAACGGACAGACAGGTAAACAAGCAGACGAATACGCGAATAGACGAGATATAAGGGCGGGCGAAAGGCGGACAGACGAATATGTAAGCAGACAGATGGCCGACAGACGGCCAAACAAACAATCGAATATGCCGAAATTATAACAGTTCCATTATTACCCATTAGCTTAAGTAAACCTAACAAGAACTCACGTAAATAAAACTTTATTCTCAATTCTATTTCAGACAAGTTGAGGAATTAGGGAAGGAAATTCCTAGCGCCGACGACAAAGTTTCCCGAGCTACACGATCTTCAATTCATATCGCTGAAACTGAATTTTAATTTTTCCAAAAGCCTTCCTGAATCTTTAATATTAAAGTTTTAGGAATGTCATTCTTCGCCGTGAACTTGGAATGCGGGTTTTATTGGAATATTGTAGAGCAGGTCGAAAGTTTGAGAACCGGTGTTTTGAAGCGAAGCACTTGTCTCCTCGTTAGTTGTATCCTGCTAAATAAAGTTTTTTTTATTTCATGGCCGTATTATTGTAAGAATTTCTAGTCTTATACATCGACACGTGGTTGTACCGTGATGCGTTGTAAATATGGTTGATAATTCAACTGTGCAAGTACCAACGCCATCCTGATAATCCGCTATGAAGCAACTTATGTTTCACTAAGGTATGTAAAGTCTACCAATTTGAACTTCCCTGATATAATGGATTATGGACCTACCCTTCTCTTTCTGAATAAATACCTGTACTCATTCGTGAATCAGTAATGGAATAATGAAGAAACACAATCATTTACGTTAGTTTAAGCGTGACCACGAGCCATGCAACTGGCATATCGGCAATATAAGTGTTAATTGAAGTACCCATAATATAGTAAAAAGTATAAATTCCGCGATCACATACGTTTAAAATCGTGCAATCATTCCCTATTAGTCAAGTGGAAGGAGGAAATTAATTTAGGTTTAAGAACTTTATTATTTCTCAAAAAAGACTATGACTATATTAATTATGTAATGACTATATTATTAATGAAACATCATTTATGTAGAAGATAAATTCAGCTTAAAGGCGAACAAACGTGCGTTGCAACGAAACAAGAAAACTACACTATTTTGAAATAAATCCCACTTTAATTCAATTTCGTAACAGTTTAACACAATCCCTCAAAACTCAACGATTAATTGTCGTGTCTGGATTTTTGGAGCGTCAGAAAAATATACGCGTCGGAAACTTTATACATTGAATTTTCAAACAAAAGCGAAATAACTGGTAATGTGCGTCACAATTTGTACGAATGAAAACGGCAATATTCTTTCGTTCCATTTCAAAATAAATAAAGCTCTCGCAATTTACTATGATTGTGCAAAAATTTAAACAATTCGGACGCCCGAAAATCCAGTAAAGCATACAATGACGTGCTTACGTACTACATTTGAAATTCCATACAGTTTTGTGGTGAATCCTTTGTTCTATAACGGGACGGGCGAACCTGAACAAATCCCATATAAATATGATGTAAATAAAAATGTAGCGAGGTGCGTGACGGATCACGCACGTGATGAGATCCGTGTTTTTATGTTGAAAGTGTAGAAAATTAACGAATAAGCCGTCTTGTTAAACGGACTCTACAGCCGATGGACATTTACGCCCAAACACAAACAAGACTAAAGTCCTGAAAAACATCATGAATAGATGCTACTGTCGAGGACTGAGATATTCGCCTCACTTATTAGTATAGCCAGTATCTGCGCTCTCTAATCGAAACAAGAACTGTTACTGTGGATTATGAGAGCAGCGGTGGTATCTCCAGTAGCTGCTCTAGCTCTTACAACTAGTGTAGCAGAATATAAGAGAGGTGGAAGAACTGTTCTAGCATCTTCTTAGATTCTGCTGCATTACCATCATCATTATTACAAGCGTCTCTTTACTGTTGCCACAACTCGGTCCTCAGCACTCCTCATCCAGCTCGACCCTACTGCGTTCTTTAGGTCCAGGTTCAAATCAAGGCATCTAACTAGAGAACTTGCATTTACCAATTGCCTCGATATCTTGCTTCTAGCTTCAGATTTCTGCTACGGAAAAAGTTACTGAACCCCAAAAAGAGCAACAACATTCTTCGCATGCATAATAGGCTTCCTTTCAAATTGAACTTGACATCACGTATTGGACAACGCCAAATATTTCCAACTCTTTGCTGTACGTAATAAGAGCTATTTTCCGCTAGCAATAGTAAGATTCTGATATTAAACTATGCTCGGCTACGATTTATCAGCATGCTCCATGAATATTCATGGTATTTTTATAAATTTTCCGCTTTGTAGCAAACAAAGTTGATATGATCTATTGTTGTGATTAACTGAAGTTATTTTTCACAAGGCGCTAGTACAACAGTTCAACTGGGGTGGTCACATAATAAATAAATTCCGCGATAATATTAGTTTACAATCGTATAATATAATATCAGTGTTTTGATGTAAAAAACTGATTTCATTCTCCATTTAATATTGTTTTGTATAGATTTTGTTTCAATTATATTTTTTTTCCGTTAAAAGTAATTTATTGCCGTGACTTGCTTCTTGCCGTTATAATGGAGCAATGTCAGCTAAATTCAAAGCAAAAGTTTGATTAATCGGTATAGAAACAAAATAATATCGATACTCGAAACAATAAAGGTGGGAGAACTATAGTTCGATCGGGGAGATACCACGACCGCTCTTATCCGCCGTAAAGCATTACATGTGTTTCGGTTGGAGAGGTGCGGTTGCCGGCTACACTTGGACGCAAGGCGAATATTATATCCTCAGAAGTAGCAACGTATCTGCGTTCGAGCTCAGATAGGATTTCAATCGTGTTTGTGTTTGTACGTGATGTCTATGGGCTGCGACTTTTTAACATGAGGTGATTTGAATGCTCGTTTGCTATTCTTTTCACATAAAAAAATCGAAATAATAGATTTTTTATTACAATAATGAAAATATTAAAACAAATTATAATAAAAGCCTAACCCAAGCGACAGACGCGACGGGGGACTTTATTTTATACTATGTATTTAGAGATTAATATGTTTACTACACATATTTTTAAAATAAAGTCATTAAGCCGTATAACACATTTAGCATCCCTTATATTATATATATTATATCCAGATATTACTTATATTGGACTGGGACAAATATGAGAATCCTCTGGATTAATCTGCCAATAAGGTTCACTCTGCGATTGCTTTACCTCAAAGCTTTCCAATTTTAATGCCGCTTTCATAATCAGGATAAAACAGTGAACCAGAATCCTAAATAATGATTAGGTCAGGCCCCATTAATCCGTTCTGTTGAAATTTTCATGCTCTATTTGAAGGGATTAAATGGATTTCGCCTTTTACAAGTATTTCGGCTCTCGGATTTGTTACATGTTAATATTTGGTTATTCTGCAAGATTGAGCGCGTGTGCTCGTTCGTGTAATCATGTTGGTTTCGGGCAATTTTGCCTGTAAGGGTCTCCCTTCTTCGATAATTAGGTCTAAACGTTTTTTGATACACTTCATACTATTTTTATGATCGTAAGAACCCTTTTTATAATATTGCGTTTATTACCTAACTAGCGACCCGGCCCAGCTTCGCTCGGGTAATACAGTTTAAATTTACTTACATCATTTTTCTTTCATACATGCATCCAGTCATTAAGTAGTTACAACAACGAACATTTAGAAACATATTTTTCGTACGACGACTGAATTACTATATTGAATGTAACTATTTTATTTTTCGCTCAATTTACAAAAAAACTTATCTTATTATGCACCAAAACCTGTTGTTGAAAACTATGAAAAAATCAATGTAGTACTTTTTAAGTTTATCATGAACAAACAGACAGACAGACACGACGGTGGTCTTTATTTTATTATATTTAGATATAGATATTATATTGTGATAAACATATAAAGTCTATATTTGTCTATAAAGTCAGCGTACAAGCTCATTATGTTTTTAAAACTACTACTGTATTATATCAACGACAGATTTCAGGAGAGTGCCGAGAGATTTTTCATTAGCTTTTTTCTATTAGTATTTTAGCAACGGGTGCTCAAAGCCAATGAATTGATTTTAACTTCAACATTCATTAAGTAATATACAGACAAATATTTACAAAAAAGAAATACAAATATAAGCAAACAAAGTTAACATAAATACCTTACAAGGAATAAAATATTTGAAACTGTAATATGTCTTGAATAACTGGATTATAACAAATAATCTCGTTACAAACGGTGGGAAATAATATAATAATATAATTGTTAATAATGAAGAAGAGAAATCAGATTGTAAATATTCGAAACATCAATTAGTTAAAATACGGTATAACTAATTATAATAAAAGTCTAACCTAAACAATCTAAAGGAAGTCCGTACCTATCTTACATGGAATCATGAACACTGGCCGCATTTTCGCGCTGAATAGCGATCGCAATTCTCTGCCCGTGATATAAACCAGCCCTTGTCAGTAGCAGCGTTGATCAAGCATGGGACTATTTTTTTCAATTTTCTTGGCACTCGGATCCCACGCCAAAGGTTTCAATCCCAAGTGGACAAACACATAATCACTGCTAAAATAACAAATGACTCCAATGCTGTACCTACAGCTGGTTACTCTACAAAACCATCGGCCCTTAAAGTTCCGAATAATCAACTAAGTAGACACATGAATGGTAACCACGGCAGAAGGACAAAGGGTACGGAGAAGGGTCAAAACCACAAGGGCTCTGTAATCTTGAGTGTATTTGCACTCAAAGAATCTCTTTTCTCATCAACTTCAAAAAAAGTAGAACGCTCTCGATTGTATGTTTTTTACGTGAGAAGAGTAGCAAACAAGCATGTAGACCACTTGATGTTAAGTAGTCGCAGCCCATAGACATCCACGTACAACCACAAACACGACTGAAATCGTATCTGAGCTCCAACGTAGATACGTTGCTACTCCTGAGGACTAAGATGGTCACCTCGCGTCAAAGCCGGCAAGCCGGCAAGCGTACCACTGCAACCAAAACACAAGTAATGCTTTACGGCGAATTATGACTGCGGAGGTGGCACCTCCTCGGTCGAATTATAATCCTCCCAGAAGAAGGCTCTCGATGGTATTTTTAATCATTATGCAACTCACGGTCACGGTCACGGTGGTCACTTCTAACACTCCGAATCTCGAAAGTCTTGTTATAGTCTCCTCTTAGCACAAGTAGAAGACATAAATCTCTTATTGTTACAATGGTTATTCCCAATTATACTGCAACCCTCGTCATGTTATCGTATCTCAACATGTAGATAGTATCGCATGGACGCTGCCACTCACAGCACTATTTTATTTGTAGTTTTTTACAAACTTTTATTTAACTTCCAATGTATGTATGTTTGTCCGGGTGGAATCTTGCAACTGAATTGTCAATCAGTTATCTTTAACCAAAGGAATTGAAATTTAGTTTACACGCCTATTTTGAATGACAATGCACGCTGAGCTACATGACACATTCTAAAATGGCGGATTATCCAAGATGCCGCACAAGCTTTTATATCATTTAACAATTCGTGTAATATGTGTACTAAATAGATACTAAATTGGTTTGATTTTATTCAAAGTTTTTTTTATACTTTAAGGCAATTAAATAAATAGAAAAAAATCGAAAAAAAAACCATTCCATCGCGTTCTGTCATCTGTCATCTGAAAAGCTGTCATTTAGTTCAGAGCTTACTGAAATGATATTACCAGAACGTCTGAGGGATAGGGAGGAATGTTACCAATCTCTTCGGACGAGGCTTTCGTACAATTTAGATAGAACTTCACTTTAGTTAAGTTCGTCTAATCACTAATTTGGTGTACCAGCCCTCTTTTCACCAATAATGTCGAGGAAACGTGGGAAAAATAATATATTGTTATATTGTCTTTTATTTGCTAGTAGATTTCAAAAATGTACTAAAACTACCTAGGACTATTCAAAGGTAATTCCCAAAATATATTACATCGTAAATGCACACCCATAAAGCTAATACAGGACACGGGATACGGGATTCTCCGGGATACTCAGAAGATTAGTGTTGTACACAAGTATCTGTTTGTCGATTGTCGATACTTGTCATTGACAGAGCAAACAATATACGAAACATTCCTGATGTTACAAATGATTTGAAACTATTATCATCGCTTATTTAATACTGTGTGAACTTAATACACCTAAAAATAGAAAATAACTATCGTATATTGCGAAATCAAAGATATACAAGGAACAGAGACAAGAAAACGCGTACAGAGTAGGCACTGGTGCCACAGACAACAAAAATGTAGATTAAATAAGTTTTAACAAATGAAATCTATATGTCTGATATATGTAATGGATGCTCACCATTAACGATTTTAATTGCCGATATTTCGAATCAGTTGCATGGTTATTCACGCCTAAACAACGGTGGAGAAGAAATAGTTGACAGATTTTCGTTGTAAATTAACATATTTACCTTAGGTCTAGTTCGTTTTTCTTTTCTGTGTTCCACATCACGCCATATCGTGACAGCGTTTTTGGCACCATGCCACATAAGCGCGGACTCAAATTACATTGTATAGATTGAGCGTTTATTATAATTGCGAATAATCGATAAATGGTTACAGTATGCCCAAAGTTCTGCGTTTTTTTTTAGTGCCCATAATTTCAAAATACATGGGATTGATTTTTTTTCGCATGATTGTTACCACCTACTCCATAAACCTGGTTGATTTCTAGTGTAGTAAATACTATTTACAAATCGACTTGTAAATCGATTTGTAAATCTACTATTTACAAATCGATAGTCGATAGTTTTTCCGACACTACACAAGGTCAACGGCCTGCTCCTAAACATAGCTGCCCTAAAGCCTCTTGTACTTACGTATATATTTTATTTTATTTTATTTTATTTTATTTACTGATTTTTAAATTAATAATCCGCCCTCATAGTCTGCCGTAAAGCATAACTTATGTTTCAATTAGAGTGGTGCCGTTGCCGGATACACATTGAAGCGAGGCGACCATCTTAGTCCTCAGGAGTAGTAACGTATTTACGTTCGAGCTCAGATAGTATTTTCGTCGTGTTTGTGTTTGCACGTGGATGTTTAAGGGCTGCGACTACTTAACATCAGGTGGTTTGCGTGCTCGTTTGCTACTCTTCTCACATAAAAAAAAACTCAGTATTGCAATCTCATCTGAGTTTCATACTTGCGCGTCAAATGAGTCACGTTTCTGTAATGTGCTCTAATCCTCTGTGTAATTTAAGCTGAGCCGCGCTGAGTGCTGTACTAACATAAGCAACCGCGAGTGAGAGTTCTTAAAATATTATCTCTAGCTAAATTCTATGGAAATAGCTTAAGAGCTTGAGGAATGTACCATGCACTTATCATCCACCTAACATCCAGATTATGCATCAAATAGAAATGACATATTTATTATAATGATTATTCATTGTACTATGTATATTTTAGTTACAAAAATGAAAATCTTAAAAATAATACCTAAATAAAATATAATAAATAAATTCCTAACTTAAACCATCTAAAGCGAATCTATTACTACACTGAACCGCAAAGAAAAAGGGTCGGTTATGAAATCGTCGATAGGAGCAGTTTTGGGGC
>DWON01001861.1:0-22687 GCA_018251015.1 Phocides pigmalion okeechobee
GGAAGAATACAGTATCATGTCAAAATTTGGCACTAACTGAATTAATGATACAGTTCGACTAAAAAAGTATGTTAAAAACTGTAATTGCTTCTCCTGAAAAAGTACGTTTTTAGAGTTAATACAGTATTCTTGCAGACAAGCAATATTGTAAGGTAACATATTGGCAATAAATTTGAATGTTATCAATTAAAATAATGTAACAAATACAGAAATTTCAAAAATAGAAAAGAATACTAGAAAAGACAAGTCAGTTAGTTTTCTTACTGGCACAATAGAGACCGCATTTTGAACCAATACAGAAAATATAAGAATTTTTTGTATACACAAATGTAAAATGGATAAAGAAAAAAAAATTAAATGTTCCATGACCTATGACCTACACAGAGTAAATGTCATTTCATCAGACCACAATGCCGTTTAATACTGCTGGTATTAGATATTATTTGAAATAGAGCTGCAAAGGTTTCTAATATATTGAAATAAGTAAATAATTATACAAATTAACACTTTTCTTGTGGTGTACAACACTGCTGTGTAGTGCATGCTGCTTGTACACAACTGTATTGTATGTACAAATCTGTAGGGATTGTCTATAAAAGTACTGTTTATTTATTTATTTAAGGATTGCCAATTAATTTTAGTGTTTATGTCGGCGCTACAAGACAGGAGGCGAATACAACGTTCGTAGATGATACACAGATGCTAAATATACAATATGTCAGTAAATTGTCAGCGCACCTTCAGTCTAGAGAAATATCCTCCAGATTAGTGCCGCCTCACGCAACGCTAACCCGATCTAATATATGAGTACCGCAGTCAAAGTGTTAATCGTAGTATTCCATACCGGTATTAAAGGTGTATCCCAATTCTTCAATAGTCTTATTCGTCATGGCCTTCGGTGTAACACAACTATCTAAATTGTTGTTTCTTAAAAAACGCTTACTTACAGAAGCGCAAAATTTGTTGAAACGTCCTTTTGTTAACATTTGAAAAGTTTGAACTCTATTCTGTTTATATACTCTTTGAAATACTGTTAAAACTAAATCAAAACATCAATGAAACGAAGACGAACATTATCACAGAAGAACCTGTCTTACCAATGTCAATTGTCAGATAAACACCAGTGTGTTTATGCTTTATAGCTTTATATAAAACAAAAATGGCAAAGACAATCTGGACAATGTAATCTACATAATGGATTTATTTAATGTTCAATGGATTCACAAAAAACATCGTTAATTACTATTAATATTATACGTATGACTGTAATCACTTTTTTATATAAAATAAAAGTAGTTATAACTTATTAGTATATTATGCCCCCTGGACAAGGTTCTAAAAATTAAATTGAATGTATTACTATACTGCTCAGCAGTAATGGCAATCATGGAACTAAGTAGCCTAGTTATATTTTGTTATAGTCGCACGTTATCTTACAAACTAGAAGAATTAAGTAAGAAGTACATGTACTAAGTTAAAGAAAAATTTGAAAGATTCGTAAGTATATCACTTTATAAAGAACTAGTTTGTAGTCATTTAGAAAAATCATACTATTTAAATTTTTATGATCCTTAAAATAATTAATTATATCCTGTATATTAACCAAAAAAAAAACTTTTTAAAGCCAAAATCTTGAATTTCGAAGTAGGTTTACATTATTTTCATGATGTGATATTCTACTTCAACCAAAATGTTGTAGCATATTATATATATTATTGACGGTAAAATTAAAAATAAATATTTAGGTGCCTAAGTATTAATTTAAAATTATTGAATATTTGAGATTATCCAATAAATAACTACTTATACATTATACAATTGTTTTTATTCAGCAATACATGTTATTAGACATAACTACACTTGTCATGAATTTCATAAACAAATAAAAAAAATAAAAAATAAAGATAACAAGCTTATTTAATCATTGTACCAATCCAAAAACAAAAGGGTGAATGACATGACAAGTAAGAAAAATAACACATAGACTCGGAGGCCAGCATTTCTCTGGATGGCTTGCTTGATCTGCTCGTTCGCATCTTTTACATTCTCGGTTACACCAACAACTGTGTTAGCTATCCGGTCTACATCTTGCTCTTGTTGCAGAACCTAAAATTTAAATTGATAAATTAAAAATTATACATGTATATAAGTGTAAGACGATCAATAGAGTCAGACATCAATGCACAGACAAAATCTTTGAACCTACAATTCTGCATGTATACAGATAGGATTTTATCATTTTATCTCAAAGAAGTAAGAAAGAAATATAATATATATCACCCCATTTAAGGGAGTTCAACACATAGACAAGTCTGCTGAACCTACAATTCTGAAATTATGCACATAAGCTTAGAAAGCATAAGCAAGCATTAAGAAGGCATATTTCACCTTTTTAATAATCTTAAGGGTAATTATGTACAGTGTCACAAGCCACATGTGCATTATGCCAAGTAAAACAACATAGTTGTGTTTTCAGCAGTGAAAGTGTTAAAGCACATTATATTTACGTTAAATTAAGATAGGCAAATTTGAGGAGGGCTGGATGCAAGGAAAATAGCACATACAGAACAATCAGTGCCATCTTGTCTCATAATTATCAAGAAATGATTACATCTTTTGGTGTTGCAAATCTCATTAGCAACTGTTAATATTTCCATCAGGTTTTATAACTGTTTTGTCCATGTGTTTTAGCTACATTTAAAAATAAACAAGCAATGTTAATATATAAAAGCTAACATCTGTAAACAAACCTTTTCAGTAAATATTTCTTGCAATTCAGCAATATGGAGGACTTTACTCTCAATCTGCCTCACTTCTTCAGTCGTGCTGTTAAGTTCATTCAGCAGCTGAATATTCTCCGACTCAAACATTTGCAGCTCCTCTGCACTCAGCTCTCCTTCATCTGACATAATTGCTATCTCATTCTCCGACAAGTCCATTTTTGTTTTAGAGGAATCTGGTTCTTCAGTCTCCACTGTCTCCTCTTCAGTAATAGCTTTTCTATTTACAAATGGATTCGGAATGCTGGTCTTGGAATGCGCTAGTTCCAAACGGGACATTTTTCGCATATCGAGGGCACGTTTCACTCTTAACGCCTTTAATTCGCTATGGATCTTACATACAGCCTTTAGATACGAATCTATGATGTCCATGGACACATCCATGTACTCCCTCACCTGCGGTGGGACTGAAAGTTTGCGGTTATCATTCCTAAACTCTTTGAGTAGGTGGGAACACGTATTGATTATTCGTTGCGCCCCCGTGTCTATTTGATCCCTCTCCGCCTCTGTCATCTCGTCTCCAGTAACAACATTATAAAAACTTAAGTATCGCTCCCTATGTTCTAACAGAAAGTTCCGTAATCTAGTAATTTGTGATGTTATATCCTTGGCAGCTGCCATGAACGGCGTCTTCGGTTTGGTTCTCAATATTCGATTCTTATCATCATGTTGAGGACTCTGTACGCCAAATGTTTTATTTCGAGTCTTTAAAGTTTTTACATAGGCTCGAAAAAGCGGTGTTATCTCCATATTGGAATAAATGAAAATTAAAGCTGTTAGTAGCAGCTGTGTTTTGTTTTCACATCTAAATTTGACATTGACAAGAGCTAGAGTGACAGTTGGTATAAACAATTTTTTTGTACTTTAGAGGATGCTCTTGGATTCGATTAAGTTCGCCAAGTCTATGGTATTTGCATAAAAAAAATACATACGCTTGATTCCTTTTAGGAATCGAATAATATAAATATTGATTACACCCTATGTTAATAAGTGACGTGGTATTTATTGATATTAATTTAATATGTCTGTATCTTCGAAATACTTTTGCTAGCTATATACATAATTTAACATGGTCAATTTGTCAATGGGTTGTCAGTTTTATTGTACTGCTTTGTTTTGTTTTGTTTTGCTATCTGTGTGTATGAGATCTGTGACGCATATATGAATCTTCACTATTTTGTGAGAAATTTTGAAAAATATTTGACTTTTTTTCATAACTTGTGATTGTTTTTGTTATTTTAAGTCCAAATTATAGTTAAGAATAAATTAAACCGCAATATGTCTTCAACTAACGGTAACAGTAACAAGAGTAGGCACTCTATTCCTATCGATATTTTGGATGATTTATGCAGGTAAATATGCAATTTTTAGTTTTATTACGCAGTGCTTGCGTGCGTGTTTTGTTTACAATTCAATTTAATGACGAATAATCGAGACTATAGTTGATAAGATTACATATAGAAATCATCATTGCGTCGTTTGAGGCTACAGTGAGGCTTAATTATTCCTAATGCAATTAATAAAACAACTTTTTCGTATTGAGTGAGCAGCCAGTAACAATAACAATTAATCAAAGCAGTAGCAGTGTCATGTATAAATAAAGGTCTTTCCTTTTTTTTATATTATTTTATAATGACCCGGGTGCAATAGATAAAGTTTGGTGCAATCGGACTCAAAATCTATCATATTTAAATTCGACATTTAGATGTTTGTTTGGCCGGGAAAAAATCTAGAACCCACTGTCTTTCTGACTGTAATTTTTTTATGTGGTAAGAGTAGCAAACCACTGACCATGCAACTAGTACTTGCAGCACATAGACTCCCACGTACAACCACAAACATGACTGAATTCTTATCTGAACTTGAACATAGACATGTTTCTACCTCTGAAGATTAATGTGGTTACCTTGCTTCGAAGTGTAGCTGACAAATGCATCTCTCCATCTTTATGTTTCAGCCGTTTTATAATAAACTTGCCGCCAGAAGATAGAGGCAACCTGGTGAGGATTTGCTTCCAGATTGAGCTTGCCCACTGGTTCTACCTGGACTATTACTGTAACGACGAGACCACCAAGACTCCACTGAACCCATGTGGTATTAGGGAATTTGCAGCACATATATTTCAGGTACAATATATAATTACCTATTTAGTCATTTATATTGTACTAATTCTTAACACTTCAACTGCTGCGCTCATTTATTGTATCAGGTTAGCATAATGGGAGGCAGCCCTAAACTGGAGCTTATTTCTCTAGAATGAAATGTGTGAACAATTGACTGAAATATTGTATTTTTTAGCATCTGTGTGTATCGTCTATGAATACACAAATGTAATGTTCACCCCCTGTCCTGTAGCCTCGACGTAAACACAGCACTTTTGTTTGCCCCTTAATTTACGTAGATTTGGACGTACAACACTGGTGTGTACACGTCACCAGAGTGTTGCACCGTCACCAGTGAGCCCTGTTTGCTGCAGCGAAAGTGTTAACATCAAATAACCTGTATGTTTATTTGCTACTTTTTCAACATAATTTTTTTTTATGTATTCCAGCATGTTCCCCAACTCCGTGAGCATGTGAGCAGTCTGGATGAGGTTTTGGACAACTGGCGGGAGTACAAACTGACTGTACCAACATATGGAGCGATCTTGCTGGACGATGATCTGTCGCATGTGTTACTTGTGCAGTCATATTGGGCGAAGTCCTCATGGGGCTTCCCCAAGGGTAAAGTGAATGAGGATGAGGAGCCCTGGAAGTGCGCCGTAAGAGAGGTGAGTAACTGATCACGCTTTTTTTTATATTAAGTGGAATAAAAGTGGTCAGTCATGAGTGGAATGCCTATTAATAAATAGTTCTTGGCTATAAAAATTGACACGTTTTGACATATATTGTATGCTCGGGGACTCCGGTATTCCATAAGAGAGCTCTGAATGTGTACAAACCTAAACATTATTTTCTTATTATAGGTGCTTGAAGAAACAGGTTTCGATATAAGCAAGCTGATAAACAAAAATGAGTACATCGAGGCGATAATCCACGATCAGATCGTGCGTCTGTACATCATCTCGCATATCCCGCGCGACACGAAGTTCCAACCGCGGACCCGATACGAGATCAAGGCTTGTGAGTGGTTCGCGTTAACCGATCTACCGTCCAGTAGGAAGGACATGACCCCCAAACTGAAGATGGGGGTCAGCCCCAACTCCTTCTTCATGGTGCTGCCGTTCGTCAAACGAATGCGTCGGTGGGTCGCGGAGCGGAACCCAAAAGTATTTCACAGTACCAGGCGAACGAGACACAAGTCGATGGGGGATATCGAGTTTTCTACATGCAAGACTAAGACTAATAAGACGATATCGCAGGGTCTTCAAAACGAGATCCAGGAGTATCAACAGAGCTCCGGTCACAAGTATCCTAAGAATGGTCATGGGAGTCAAAGTGGGACGAAGGTGAACGGTACCAATGGAAACAGGAAAGACAAGAAGCTGACGAAGAGGCAACTGTTCACTCCTCAGACCACTCCGACAAATAACTTCTCTCCCATTCAGAATGAGGACAGTCCAAGTGATGACACCGATGTCAACTCCTTCCTGAACTTCGTGGCGCCGTCGTGGGCTAACTTCAAGTTTGACCGACGGGCTATCCTAGATTGTCTCACTTGAAGGACTCGGAGGGAAGATTGATCTCAAAATCAATGCCCCTTTTTGGCTAATTATAAAAAATCGGTTTTAAACTTTCGTTATCGAAAATTACAGTTTTAGATGGATATTGTTGTTTCACTGTCATCTCTTCATATCACTCACGGTCAGATGTTACTATAAGCATCAACTTTGACTGCGGCGCGTATATTGCATCGAGTCAACGGAAGGCGGAACTAAACTGGAGCTCTTTTTAGACTGGAGATGTGTCAATTCACAGAATTGTTGTATTTTTTAGAATCCATAACACATCTTCGAATGCAGAGACGTTGTTTCCGCTCGCAGTCTTAAAGCGCAGTAATTCTCTTAAATAAGTCTTCTTGTGTTCGCCCGTAATCCAGACAGATTTAAACGTACTCGACACGTACACACCTGTTCACAGTGTACAAGCCGTGAGCGCGTTGCGTCAAGTAATACAATATAAAATTTTACGGCATTTTCCATCTGCTCCTTTATGTTAGAAAAGATAGCTCTGGCATCTTAGCAGTCTAAGGTTACGAAATCAAAGCCATGGAATAACCTGTCATAAAGCTTAATGATAAACCCCATTAAGACTAATTTGGATAGCATGGTGATAGAAAAACATTTCAACCGGGAAGATATTTCACCGCACACGTAAAACATTTTTTCTGTTTCTTGCAAGCGAGACGATCATCTCAATTGTTGTAATTGTATTGTTGATGTAGCAACACATCCATGCAGATGTTACAGGAATTCAGTCTCGTCTGAGGTTGGAGTTTAATCCACGGGCTACAAAAACAATTCAATATCGAGTGGTCTGCAAACTCGTTTTCTACTCTTCCAACACAAAAATGTAGCCAACATATATGCAACCATTAGTTTATACTAATGGTCTTTCATAAAAATCAAAATCAAAATACTTTTATTCAAAGTACATCGTTAACAGAACTCTTCATGAACGTCAATAAACTACCAACGAGTCGTAAAATATTTACAAAAAGTTTACAAAATACCTTTTAGCGGCCGAGAATCAAGTTCAGGAATGTGATACTAATAAAAATGATAACGCAGTAGTTTATTTTATTATCGCATATAACAGGGATGTCCTTTTTAGTTATCAGAAACACGAGTATGTTTATTGTTTAATTAATGCGTCTGCCGGGGAAAGGTTGACCTCGCGCGTGCCTCGCAGGCTATCAAGGGTTTATTACGTACACCTATCACTTTCTTGTTTTGAAACTGCGTATTATTAATATACGAGTTACTTTCGCCACTTCTCCGAAACGAAACACATTACGAGTCGGCGGTGGTTTAATAATGTTAAAAAAGAGTTCTGTAAAAATCGACTTTTGATTTTTGATTTTTTATACTAGCTGTACCCCCGATTATGAATTTTAAGAAAATTGGTGTTGATGATATGATAAGGTATCCCATTTTAAAAACTACAGAATTTTATTCTTATAAAATAACGAATTTATTTTTTGCAATTTTATCTTATTTGTCGACAGTTTTAATAATGGAAACGGTTCTCGAGGAGAGGTACCACTCTTGTAATCCGCTAGACTTAAATCAGATAACCATCTCCGTTTTGCTAAACAGAGTACCAACGCATCGACTTTCCTCTAATAGGTCATCAATCGTGTGTGAGGTTGTATGTAGATGTCTACCGGGCATTTAACATCGGGTGACCTTCGTGGTTGCTACTTTCTAACATAAGGGAGAGGGTAGTTCAATATAAAACACTGCCTTTTTATACTTTTATTTAATACCATCAATATCTATATTCCGCACTGTGCCACAAGCCGTTAGACATACATAAGGGCCTCGTAACGGACATATTAATACAACACAATAATTATTTTATGCTTCATGTATTTACGCAAGTGCCGAGTGCAAAAAATATAATATAACTTAAGTAACTAATTAATATCACAAAAAATATATCTCTAAAACATTTTATACAAACAATTATAATTTAAGCAAATATACAATAAAAATTATATTAAAACGTAAAATTAATTTATTTATGTCTCCGTTCAATGTACCGTGCCATTACGACCGTGTTACGAATTAAAAATGTTGCTAATATTAATTTCTCGTATCAGTTAAGATTATCACGTAAATCTAACGTTTTCAACTATACCCAAACTTGTATTGAAATTTCTCCTGTTTTGTATACATAAATGAACAAAACATATCGCTACTTTAAAACAAAAGGGCCACAAATCAAAAATATTCAAAATCCTTTTTATTGTAAAACTTCAAATTTTGTCGGCCACATATCCGAATCAACCGTTAAAAACAGAATAAAAATATCTTTCTAACAGTGTATAACACCTATTTATCAGTATTAAAATTACCGAGCAATTATACGAGAACTGATTTGAAAACTTTAAATGGCTCTCCTGTAAAATTAGGTCTATTCGCGTTGTGGCCCTTTTGTTTTGAAGTAGCGGTGTGTAACAAGCTATTTTCTACGATAAAAAGTTAAACTCCCTAATAAAACAAGTTAACAGGAAAAGTGTTAACAAATAACATACACATACAACATAAGCAATTTCCTAGCTATTAGCTAAGCTGCGATTCTGTTGGAACTGTCCATAGGCGAAAGCGATTGCCTTCCATTAGTTGGCCCTATACTATCACGGTCTTAGTATGATACAGTACAGTGAACATCAAACAGCTTTACAATTATTTGGCTTAAAGTATACCCGGAAACTTATAACCATATACCATTACGTATAATTAATATGGAAGTATTATTATATTAAAATATTATACTACGTAGGAATCACTTCTAGGAAGTGTATACTTCACCCCACAATATTGTTTTACTCAAAACGGGACATACTTTTCTAAACCACAATCTGATTTAAAAAAGAGTTTCATTTATAAATAGCAAACTAGATTCTCGATGGGAAAAACACATTTTTGAATAAATGTAATTTTATATATCAAGAGAGTATTAAGTAAAAGTTAAAAAGTTAGGAAACATTGATATGAAGATATTTTCATATCTGTCAGATAAAGACTTTTAATATAATGCGGTTTGGCCGAAGGGGACAATTTTGTGTTCCCAGATTTCTTGGGGATTTCTTGGGGACATTGGGACCAAAAAACGATTCAGATCATGCCACGCAAATATTGGCTATTAAAAAATCGTTAATCATGAGAACCCGTTTCATAGTAAAATGAAAAATTATACACAAGAACTATTTTGCTAACAATCAGATCCAGGACATATATGTATCTAAATTAATAATTTAGATGTCTTCCCAATATCATCCATCGAGGCCTCTTGAGAACATCACTCCTAAATTAAAAAAAAAAAACTAAAAATAATTTTAAATTGTTACTAGTCAACTATAACATATATTAATATTTATATATTTCTATTAAAATAATTATCTAAATTAAATTATTACGCATTTCATATTAATTAAGATAAAACACAAAAGAAGTGTAGGATACATTCTTATTTGTATTAAGATAGTATTTAAAATAAATTACGTTAGCGGAGTGTAAGATTAAAGGCGAAATGCCTTATGTTGCTTGTCACAGTTTATCGTAACATTGTTAGGAATATTCCAAAGTTAGTCACAGATCACTAGACCGCTCCATATCTTGCCAACAATTACCAGTAATACGCATTATAAATCACTGGGACTGTCCATGAAATACGACCTTAAATAATTATAAGAAAGTGTCTTGAATGAAAATAAAATATAAAAGAAAACAAACTGGAACTAAATGAACGAAATGGGGGTCGTCCTACACCTCGTGTGCAACTCTTACCCAACCATACTGTCGGTTCTCATCCCTATCCATCTTCTCCCCAGAAGATGGATAGGGATTATTCGGGATTCGACGGTTCCCTCTTTACCCGGGCTTTTGCTCGAAGGAATCAAAATACCCCCCCGGATTGGGGTCGCGCGGCACGGCATTGTATATTTCAATGCATGATTCCTTCCTCTCAGATAGAAAAAGTAAAGAGAGTAAAAAATATACCACTACACATATTACAATCAACATGTTTGTGTTTCACCCCAAAAGTATTATAATGTAAATACATCTCATAAATAACGTCTATTATGGACAGTCCCACATGAATACAGTGTCCCCAGAGCGCTATGACATGGGCTCTTCCAAAAAGGTGCAAAAAGGGCTTTCCTTCAAAACCGGCTACGCTTTGGCGATTCCTCTGTGTTGCAAATGTCCATAGGCGACGGTGACTGCTTTCCATCAGGCAGTCCGTCTGCCTTATCGCTAGGTTTAAATATAAAAAAGTATATTTAAAATAAACGCAACAAAAACTAGTAAAGCTTAGCACCATCATTCTTAAAATTTCCACTAATAAAATATACAAGTGTATGCAAAAAATAAATAATATGGATAAATCTTACAAAAATATATCGTTATAACGGTCTCAATAAAAAAAAACTCTGTCTCGCTCGTTCTCTGTAATGTGCAAGCAAGATGCCAATATAAAAACCGCTGTTTTTCATTGCATCATCTACTGACACAAGTTATATTACCAACAGGCGTAGGGAATAATAATGACATTTATTTATTTTTAAATAGCGAACGTCCGTTGATTATTGTATAATCTGTTCCATCGACAATTGAAACAAATATTATTTTATCTATGCTTTCGAACATTTACTTTTGTAACGGCTATCTGTCAATATTCCATTAATAAAGAATTCTATTCTAAAATGTTAATATTACATGCTTTTAAAATACTTAAGTGTTTTGCAGCATTGTCAAAAATGAAGATTATTATTTTGTCTGTAGACCATTGACTCGACTTTGTATACCAGAACTGTTTAAATATTAGACATAACAAGACATTCATTTTAGGTTAATAATCTTTAAGATAGAAAAAAATCTTAAGATTACACTTCCATTGTCAGATATTCTAAGAATGTTATATTTTAAAGAGTCAGACGACATTTAAATACGTTTCAATAAATAGTTTCAAAATACTAATTGATAGGTTGAAGAAATATGTTAAAAATACCTATTACAAAAACGATAGACATAAAGGTTTTGTCTCAAAATAGTAGAAGATAAATTTAGATATGGTTTATATTTTTTTCAATATTAAATTTAACGCACGTAATAATGGCTTGTATTGCGTTGCAAACACTTGTTGGTATTACATGGAATTATATGTGTCGTTCGTAATTATGCGATTAACACGACTAGTAAATTAATAATAATAATAATAATAATAATAATAATAGTATTGATAGAACCGTAGACGACCAAAAATCACTGACATAGCTCTCAAAATCCGTAGGCTGGTGTGGCATTGGTGGGTGCAGGCACATAACCGGTCAAATTGGCCGCACCTGGGGGAGGCCTATGTCCAGCAGTGGACGAGTAAAGGCTGATGGATGGATGGAATAGTATTGAAGTAAATAATAATAGGTTTGAAAATTCACTCGGATCCATATAATCGGGTTTTCGGATCCATTTGGATCCTTTTTTACAGGTCAATATATTTTTGTTTTGAAATTGAACGAACGACACAAATAAACATAGATGGAATAAACGCGCGGAGCATGTTTAAAATATGTATATGTAATATGTTTAATTGTAAGAAATGACGTCAAAGTTAAACCCGACGTTTTGGCAACGGGAGATCTAAATTAGAATAAGTCATTATGCCGATGTAGGCTATGTTAGATAAGGACAATAATGTTTGGAAAAACCTATATTACAATCTATGGAATTGACAGGAGATGACGTCACGTGTATTAGGATACCTGTTGTGCCTGATACGCCAAATATATAGCGATACCTGTAGTGCCTGATAAACCAGATATATCAGGATAGCCGTGGTGCCTGATATACCAAATGTATCAGTGTACAAGTGGTGCCTGATGCACCAAATGTATCAGGATAAATGAGGTACCTGATACCTGTGGTGCCTGACACACCAGAACTATCACGATACCTGTGGTACCTGATAGACCACATTTATCAGGATACAGGTAGTGTCACCTCTTGTCAATTATTGAAAAGTTGCAATATTTTCTATGTCTTATATCTTAAAGTATAAGATAGACACAACAGACTTCATATAAAGAAAGTACTTCAGAATAAATAGCACATATACCTAATATTGGGCTAGAGGTTAAAATTGGCACTAATTGGTGCCTATACTGTGACTATTGTTAGTTCGTGGTGCATATAAAGTTGAATACTACAGATATTTGGTGCAGAATTTTTTGTTGCGGCGCGCCTCTACTTAATCTACATCACATATGATTCTAAAATATTTATTTCTATAATAATAATAATGAGTATTTAACGCTTTGACTGCGGGTAACTTTGCGTAACGCGCGTGCGTCTTGACACAGCTGTTGCGTACACAAGTGTTTCAGTACAAGGTTACAGGCGAACACAAGTGTTGTGGTTATGTAGGCGCTATACGACGGCGGGCGGACACAACGGCTGTGCAATCGTAGACGCTAGACAGATGCGGCCAAACAACATGTGTGTGAATCGTCCCTCTCCAGTGTAGAGAAAACATCTCCAACGCTGCCGTTCGCAACGCCGACTTGATAAATGTGTGCGCCGCATTCAACGTGTTAAATACTTTACGTTAAAATTCGATAACATTCCCGTAGTCTATATCACGTCATCATCATCATCATCATCGCATTATTTTTACATTGATTTGTTTCTTACCCTACCTATATTTACATCTTTCATTTTTTTTCCTTTTTTAAATTTGCAATTTACTATGTTTAACATCGAAAGCCGGATAAATAGAATATCCTTTCTTACTATTACGTAAAAGTGAAACATTGTCCGTTTGGTAAATTGTTTGTTTTTTGTAACATGAAGTACTGACTTAATCTACCATAAATATTGTAGCATAAGTTAAACAATAACGGAAATTTAGATTTAAAATAAACTTGGAAAATGGTTACGATATCATAAATTCTCAAAAAACATATCTTCTTTTAAAAAAATAAACAAATAGACAATATTGATTCGAAAAATCACTAATAAATAATTAACATGTTTTTAATACATGATGGTTTTAAAAGATGGTTGTACGGACGTGGGATATCATAAAATGTGATACGATGAATAATAAACCGTTTTAATTAAACTTTATGCTATCTAATTTGAAAATGGAAGCAGAGCTTACAATTAGTGACATAATACATCGTCACAGGGAAATGACTTTAATTTAGGCGCCAAACACTTTCAAATTTGTTCTTTTTTATTTGATTTAAACTGTTTTTTTTTTAATTTAATAAAAAAAACCTTTTCTGTCTTTTATATTGTTTTTTTTTTCAATTCTATAAATTGTTTTTTTTTATTTTTGTCAAAAATTGAATGCGTATACAAGAACATGGTTAAGTTTCTGTAGCCCACATACAACCTTAAACAGGGCTGTCGTACTATCTAAATTGCTATATTTAAAAAGTTAGAATTGATCAAAAGTTTGAAAATCATCTGTAAAATCGAGGTTTTTCTTGAATCATTATCTATTGATAATGCATTAAAATCCATTGCGTCAATAAAGATCTAAGCGTATAGACGACGAAAGCTACTTTTTATACTATGTAGAGACATTGAAATATCGTTTGGCTATGCTAGAATCGGTCCGGTTTATAATGAATCCATCGAATAGATATTTACTTCTCATCCTGCACGTTCAACACCATCCAGGCGGGGGGCGCGCGAGCGTGGGGTTCATAGAGCGGGGGCACGCAGTAGGCCGGGGGGGGCAGCAGCCACAGCTCCGGCCGGTCGTCCAGCGGGGGGTCGCAGACGGTCAGTGTCACCAACCGCAGGGGGCGGTCGGGCCGGGGACCGTTTTCGTCCCCCTGCCCCAGAAAACCCACTACGGTGTGTAAGTATATTTTTTGTGTGTATTGATCGACTTCGTTATCTAAAACCAAAAATTATTTATTAGTGTCTCGTTATGAACACGGCATTTTGTTTCAGATGGTAGAACGAGAACCGTTCCTTTAAAAATAGGCAATGTTAACACACCAGTAGGCTTTATAGTCTTTTGCTGCTGCTGTTTTGTGGATTTTGTTAATTGAGGACTAAGATGATCGCCTCGCTTCAAAGTTTAGCCGGCAACCGTGCCTCTCCAATCGAAACAGAAGTAATGCTTTACGGCGGATTATGAGGGCGGCGGTTGTAACTCCCCAGTTGAATTGTAGTTCTCCCACCTCTCATATTTACTTAGTATACCCTATTTAGTTGATATAAAATATTGAGAAGTTATTACCGTAATTAGTTCATGTGAAAATATAGAGTAGTTATTACCGTAGGTAGTTGCTGTAGATGTCTTTTTTATATTTAACAACAACTTTTAGTGCAGTATATAACTTTGTAAAAAGAAAATAAGTTGTTACCCTTGGTATCCTCCAGCGAGCGCGTCTCGCAAAAGGGGGGGAAAATCGAGGGTCAGTCGCGGGGGTCCAGGGAGCGTGGGGAACGCGGGGAGCGTGGGGAGCGCGGGGAGCGCGGGGAGCGCGCGCGCCCCAGCATGCTCGCGTACGTCACGCCGACGATGGCGAGCGCGAGCACCGGCACGCCGAACCCGACCACGAGCGCCACCACCAGGAACATGGACACGTCCTCCTGCCTCGGCGTCCCGTACCCGACTGACATCGTCCTGACAACGGAAGCAATTGTTTTTAATACATTTAAAAGAAGAAGGTTCTCAATTTCATATATTTTTTAATTCATTATCTCGTAACCACATCAATTACTAACTCATTTGAAAAAATCCTTCTGTTTATTTGGAGGAAAAAATAACATACGTAAGGAGGAAAATAGAAACATACAATTTCGCATTTATAGCATTAGTAGATTTTTTACTTCACGCGTATTTTTGATAAAACGTGGTAAATGAATAATCTCAAGCTACAGAAAAACTAGACTAAAAATTTATTAAAAGTTTATACGTACACTTAATGAATGTCAAAGATTCAATGTAAAATCAGTAAATCGACTGAGCGCCCTGTTGGCAAACGTTGACCGGAAGAAAAAAGCCGGCGGAAAACTCTTGGCACTCTTAAATTACTCCGTGATAAAAAAAAAAACTGAACTTACCAAGCCGTGTAGTTACTTTGGCGATAGAACCCATCGCCGAGTTCACCGAAGCTGGCTATCGCCTCCTGCACCAGCAGCAAGTTTCTTTCGTGGTCCTTGTAGTAAACCTTTGCCAAGTTATCGTTGGGAATCGTGGTCCTGGGGGTTATATAAAACTGTGAACATTTGGTTCTGGGAATAATATACATGTGTACATCTTGTCCTGGCGGTAATATACAATTGAGAACGACTGGTTTTGGGAATAATACATATGTGTACATCTTGTCCTGGCGGTAATATACAATTGAGAACGATTGGTTCTGCGAATAATACATATGTGTACATCTTGTCCTGGTGGTAATATACAATTGTGTACATTTGTTCCTGGGAATAAAACACACGAGTACACTTTATCCTGGGAGTAGTGTACAATTATAAACATTTGGTCCTAGAGGGTTATAAGCTCTGTGTAACAAGTAAAATGTAAAAAAATGATTTGTGATTAATACACAATTATATGTAAGAAGTATAGGTCTCACTTGTTGCAACTCGACATGCAGGCTTCAACGGACGTGGCCACGTCCCGCTCCGGCGCGATGTACGCCACGGGCCGGTACTGTAGGTAGCCACCTGACCCGTTCATCGCGCTCGACGGTGTCAGCAAGTTCACAAGCTGAAACAATCACAAATCCCGTAAAATTTAGGGCACCGTACCGTACTGTAATGTAAAAAGAACTCTTATAGTACCACTTTCTTCTTATACCTCTCAGAAAGATAAAGAAAACGCATTACGACGGATTATTTATCACATTTCAAACAGGAATAGATGAAAGGCTTCACGGTGGATTGACATTTTGCGGCGTTCGTATATAAGATCGGGTCAACATTGCAGGACGCAGGACTAAATTAACGACTTTTAATTGCTGATATTTCCCAACTCAGGCCCTATCCACTGTATACAACTACACGAACCTCAGGTGATCTCCACTGAACGTCATTTTTCCCCACTTTGATAACAGGCAATAGAGATAACGAAATACACTAGGAACTTCAACAGGTTCAAAATATCCACAATTAATTACTTGGCGCACCTCGCTTGCGGCTTGTACACACCTGTATTATACGTCCAAATCCGTATGGATCATAGGTGAACAAAAGGCTGCATTTACGTCGGCGTTACAAGATTGGAGCTGCACGTTACGTCTATGTATACATAAATTATACACAGATTGGTGGATTTAAAAGGTGGTAGAGACGTTAGACCTCGCCCGGGGCGTTACCACCGCCATCCTCATAAAGCAACATTTTCTTCATGTATTGTGTTTCGGTTGGGGAGGTTAGTCCAAGAGTAGGAACGCGTCCTCGTCCACCTTTAAATAGAACTTATGTTCTATTTGAGATTGGACGTGGTTGTTCATGGGCTGCAGTGACCACTTAACATCAGGTGGCCCGCAAGCCCGTTGCTTACTCTTTCGAAATAAAAAAAATAAAATAAAAAAATAATAATAATCAGTGAATTGTCGCTTTTTCAGTCTAGAAAATACAGCTCCAGTTTAGCCGTTTCCCGCATCGCTGCCCGATCTAAATTATGAGCATCATAGTCAATGTTCAAAACCATTAATTCTGAGTACCTGGTACACACTAACATGCATAAATTCGCTGTAGTCTCGATTGTGGAATTACCTCAAAGACGCCAGGCGTGTACTCGTCATCGATGGACCGGTGTATGAAGTAGAGGAGCTTGCTGTTCGCGCAGTCCTCGCTCACGAATACGTAGCGGATGGCGAACCTCGCTGCGTCGTAGTCGCTCGAGGTGTTCAGCGCCACGAGACTGACATCCATCAGCGAGGTCCGCGCTGAGTGGTACAGACGGGGAAGCGACGTCGCTCGACCATCGTACGGCAGCAGGAGTAACTGTTGATCACATTTTCTTAAGTCAGAAGAGTAGCAAGGTTGCAGGCCACCTGCATGCGTTGCATAGTCTTATGTAGTCGCTGCAGCGCATGCGCATATGACACCGAACATGACGTAAGTCCTGTCTGAATCTCTGTATGCTCGCTACTCTTGATAAACGCGCTACTCTCAAGGACAACATACTCTTGAGGTTTTTTGGTAGATTATGACAATGGTTTATAGAAGATAATAATAGTGGGTTTACAAAAGATTATGATAGTGGCGTTTCGGTAAATACAGACAGCGGTTGTACCTAGCCAGTCGAACTTTCCAACAACTTCCGAAAATATATGAAATTTTCTATAATAACTAGGTATATCGATGTTTATATTAGATATCTAGTACAATTATTCACAACTTCATTGGATCTCTAGTGAATTTCCCGGATAAAGAGCGACGCCTGGAGGCCCGAGTGGGATGTTCATTTTTCTATGTAACGGGTACTCCTGATTACCGATTTTTGATTGCCGATATTTCATACAATTTGCATAGCCCATAGTCATGGCTAAGCTTTGGTGAAGCGGTGCGGGGGAATTTGTTCCCCCGCCACCGCAGTTCGTTACTCCTCTATACCCGATAGAGTGAAATGTACAAATTCCGAGACGATATTAGTTTAAAATCGTAAGTAGGATGATCACCATTTGTAATAAATTAATTGTAAGATATGTATCTAAGTTATAAAAACCCGGGAAGCATTTATAAATTACATTAATTAATTATGTAAAAGTATTATACAATACGACTTTATACTTTATAAACTGTCCACAAACGTATTAATCATGCTATTTTATCAATATGACAAATAATAATTGTTGTGTAAAATATATGCAGCCGTCTTGTATGAATCATTATTCTCGTGAATAAAAATTATACCACAAGAGTTCACGACACAGTCGGCCGTATGTAAGAGCGTGTCAGAGTAACAGATTGATAGAAACAGCATGAAATCGATTAGCTCGTTACACTTTGAACATGGGTTTTTTTTATAGATTTAGCTTATTTTAGAAGACCTCAAGGTACATCTGACACGCGGTTTCATTGTGTTTCGAAGGAGTATTTTTGGAAAAGCTCCAGGCTTAAATAGCATGGGTGGTGAATTGAACGGAATACAATTATGTCTATGTGTATTTTCATTAGGTGCACAATGATGTGAAAGAATGGGTGATTTATACTACGTTCATATTTTAAAGGTGGGAAAACTATAGTTCGACCGGGGATGTACCAACGCAGCCCTCATAATCCGCCGTAAAGCGTCACTTGGTTGGTTGGAGAGGTGCTGTTGCCGGCTACACTTTGAACCGAGGAGAACATCTTAATCCTCAGGAGTAGCAACGTATCTACGTTCGAGTTCAGATAGGATTTCATTCGTGTTTGTGGTTGTACGTGGATGTCTATGGGCAGCGATTACTTAACATCAGGTGGTTTGCATGCTCGTTTGTTACTCTTCTCACATAAAAAACGTCAAATATATACCAGCCTATCTTAGACGCAGAAATTCTTAAAATTATTTAATGATAATTTTATATTATAAAACAATGTTCCGTAAAGGCGTTTCGCCTACTAATATCGACTACTTTGACCTCCACCTGATGTGGAGGTCAACCCACCTCATATTATATACTGTACGTGACAAGTGACGTCATTGAATTACATACATTGATTATTTTGGCACGTAATTAAAAACGAAAAAGTTGTACTTGGCGAATACTTAGTTCGTTTCTATTAACAATGGTTCTGTGGTAAGAAATCTTGTTTACAAACAATGTGCTTGCGTGGACACCCGTGTTGATAATATTTACGTACGAAGGCCTAGATACAACTAACATAGCAATTGACATTTGACCTCATTATATTGAACCTTCTGTAAAGCATAACATCATAAGTAATAGCTTCGTTAGTTATGCGTCATAAAAACATCAAAACAATATCAGTAAGTAAGAATTTAAAAATCCCCTCCCCCCGTTGTCATCGAAAGCAATATTACCCCCCGCACCAGTAACCTTACGTAAGCATTGGTACATGTTTTTAAATCTATTCAGATTTCCACCATCGATGCCCCCTGCCCCTATTTCATCAAAAATAAGAGAGAGAGATTTAAGAGAGAGAGAGAGAGAAAGAGAGGGATGATTTTAAAAACGCCTAATAATACATTTAAAAGTTAAACAGTATATATACAATTAGGACAATCCCATACATATATAAGATACATAATACATACATAAGATTATAGAAGAGATCCATGGGCTGCAGCCGCCAATTTATAAATAGAATTTATGGAATGTGCAAAATGAAAATAATAAATACACCACCAGTGGTCTATACCACTTAAAATTTATTGAATGGTAGTAGAATATTATTTACTTTATTTATTTATTTATTAATTTATTTGTCATAAGGTAAAAATAAATAATAATTGTAAATACATTTTGCACATCCATATGGATTGAATAATTACCGTGTATGTACATTACATATATGCATGTAAACAACTGTAATTGGTTGTTATCAGCAAATTAATGATTATTGTGATTATATATATACTAATATTGTACAGAAAAAATACCCCTACATACTTGGATAATGTACATGATATACATTGATACACCACTACACATCTCTAAATATTATAAAACAAGTTCCCTCTTGCTTCTGTCTGTCTGTCTGTTCATGATAAACTCAAAAGAACTGGATGCATTTTCTCAGTTTTAAAACCAAGTAGATTGATTCCGGAGGAAGGTTTTGGTGCACAGTAAGTTAAGTTTTTTTCTGTAAATTCGGTAAGAAATTAAATAGTTAAATTTAATATAGTAATTCAGCTGTTGTTCAAAATAGATGTTTCTACTTGTAATATTTTGCAACTAAGTAATGACTGGATGCATGTATGTAAGATGAATAATGTAAGTAAACATAAACTGTCACTGTCACTGTCACTGGGTCACTAATACCACATGAAATCACTATTGAGTAATTGATTCTTACTTTGATTTGTATAGTTCCATTTCTTCCATGGTATTCCTCGGAGAGCGATCCATGTACTACAACACTGGCCTTAAATTCAGCTAGTGCACTCTCGTCTAATTCCCAGGTGATATTTTTGAGTGAGACATGACGATGGGGATAGTCATACCTGAAGGCAACTGTGTCATTGGTGTCATTGTATTCGAGTATCTGAAACAAATAATACTTTGAAAAATTGTTTTAATGTACTACACTGTCCAATTAGCATGCTGATGACAAAAATATACAGCTCATCCGCAAATATGAGTCAAGTTTATAGGGTATCTGGTTTAACTCTTTCTGGCTTTTCTGAATACAGTTATAGAGTCAAAAGGTTGCATTGCTGTAGTGTAATCTACAAGATTTGCCGCCTATAGAAATATACAGATATGAAAGCCTAGGACTGGGCCTACCTCATTGGGCTATTTCTATTTCCCATGTAATAGTTTTATTTACTCAAAATTGTGTGCAGATGACAGTGGAAAGATTCTGACACACACAATTAGCTGCCTCATGTGCTCACCATCTTTCTTAATTTATACTGAGTAATGTTTATTTATCAAGGAATTATTTAAAAAGAGTGCCTAGAGTTTTTTTCTGTCGGCTTTTTTCTCCAGGTCAACCTTAGCCTACAGGCGCTCAAAGCCGATGTACTGATTTTACATTGTACCCTTGACGTTCATTAAGTGTATGTAAACACCTTACAATGAAATAAAATATTTGAATTTGAATTGAATTTGACACATTCTGCCTTGCAACGGCAGAAGGCAGCCTCAGGTTTTCATCGGTTAGATACATGTTAGATCATCACAGACAGACAACTCAACTTAACTTGTCTGTTTGAGATGATCTAACTAGATGACAAGTTTTGTTCTGTCCAACAGTGGAATAAATAATGGAGACAGCATATTCCTAAACAATCTCCCGGCTAGAATAAGGCACTTTGTGATCTGCAGTCATTTGTGCGAAAGGCATCAGAGCCATTATGAAAAACAATTGTTTTTAGTCAGCAAAGTTTTATTTGTAATTTGTAAAAGAAACATGGCTGTGAAACAATATGAATCACATCTAGCATTACTCAATTAGCTGTTTTAATAAGCACATAGCATCATAACATGATTATACAATTATAATTGGTGCTGCAAAGTATTAAAGATTAAATTACTTGTAGTTGAATTAGAGCAATGAGTCAACTGCAAATATTAATATGTATCAATTTACTTAGATATGATCTCCATGTGTTAATTAACTGTATTTGTAATTTCAAATTAATGTTTAGTTTGTAGAAGGACAAAGGAGAAAATTTTCTGATTTCTTTGGAAATTTCAAGTTTCATAATCGAATGCTTTTGAAAAAAACAAGACGGTGTCTGAATACTGTCAGAAACCTCATGTTTCTTTTTCTTTCTACTATTGTTTTTGTTCTTTGTTATATTAGTTTTATTTTACTAATATTTTGTATTTTGTTATTGTTGTAAAAAAGTTACACTTTACACTTTATCTATGGGTGGTGACAACAGCTGTGTATTCGCAGATGCAACTTGGATGCGGACAAACATAACCAGTGTATGAATCATCGGTGCTTCTCCATTATAAGGAAAGTATCTCCAGTCTAGTCTAGTCTAGTGCCACTGTTAGAAATGCTGACTAATATATAAATGTGAATACTGCAGTCAGTGTTAAGACAGACATAATATTTTCAGTTCTGTGAAAAACATAAATTAAAAAAGTACCTTACAATTATTTACTTACATTACTAAGAACGGTAGCAAAGCTGTAGATAGGAGGTGTAGAAGTAACAATTCTTTTTGGTTTCTTATCATCCCAGTCAATTAGCAGTGTAGAGTTCTGATCGCCAATGATGTACAACAAGGTGGGAAGGTGTTCCGAGAAGTCCCAAACTTGATGTATCACATAATTAGTATCAGTTTGTAACACTTTCATGTAGATGAGAACATTCTCATTTGTGAGACAATTCTTGCATCCGGGATTCAATGATGGTTGTATCTGAAAATTCAATGTTTTAAGAAACACAAGGGAAATGTATAGTATATGTTTTTGAATTTCGTAAAATCCATTCTTAGCTGGCCTGTACACCACATGAGGAATATTATTACCAAATTTCAAGTCAACCAGCCTTATAGTTCCAGAGATAACATGATGGGTAAAATCAAAAACTGGATATCATATATATCAGTACTCATATCATATATATCAGCATTTTC